>BSSO01007195.1:0-11189 GCA_030267885.1 Mesembryanthemum crystallinum | reverse complement strand
GGTTATGCTTCATTTGAATCTCTTGAATATTAATTTTTTTGTATTCTGATCAAGTGACTAGAGTTTCTATGGGATCTGGTACTTTAGTAGAGTCCATTGAACTTATTCAGTTTTTCTCAAGAAGTAACAGAAATCTTGATTTCTTAAAATTAATGGGCACCTAAAGTTGTTCTAAAAACAAAGAGAGAAGAACAAAGAAAAAAACGATACACCAAGAACAGAACATACCTTCCGTAGTCTTTTGTATTTCACCTCACTAGGATTTCCAATTATATTTCTGAAACGTAGAAGGAATCATTCAGTCAGCGGAATTATGAATAATCATGGACATAAAAAGGAATAATAACAGCCTGACACTAACTTGAAAGCACTCCTATTCATTTTCTAGAACTGGGACATATAAGTGCAGAAAACCAAGGTTTGAGCTACAGACGAATATGATGTCACCTGATCATTCTAAGCAGAGTCTGCAGGACTGTAGTGGCCTCTGAAGGAGGGAGGTCATTATGCAACTTTTCGATGGCTTTGGTAAGTCGGTTACAGAATATGGATACAGGGTCTTGAATTCTCCTTAATTCTTGATCATCTGGATCTGGCTCCTCGGTCATGTCTCCTAGAATATGAGGTTCAGAATTATCGTCAGGATTAGACTGTAGTTCCCCAATTCTATTTTCTTGGAGATCATCTGGATCTGGTTCCAACTTATCCTTTCTCAGCTGTGACTTAACTCCTTTGTTATCATTAACTGCATCAGATATAGTGAGCTTCGGCGCATTGTCTCTTGCTTCAAAATCATCTGGATCAGGTTCTTCACTAATCCTCATCGTATTTGTATTGTTCTCAATTTGCACCGAGTGAGTCTCAACAGAACCAGGTTCAGCTGCTACTCTATTCTCATCAGCTTCTAAATCATCAGGGTCGGGCTCTTCCTGCAAATATTCCCCTTCAAATCTTCGTTTAGCAGTAAAGGTTGGGACAGCTTCAGTCATCTCAGTGTCATCACTATTGGACTCTACTTGAGTTCTGACTTCAGTAACTTCAGAGGAGAGTCCTAAGTTCATATTTTCTAGGGCTTCAGAATCATCAGGATCAGGCTCTAGCATGTCTTGGTTAGGTAAACAGTCATCATATTCGTTCCCAATGACTAGCTCTCCCTTCTTCACAGAACCCAGTGTGTTAGAGTGCCCATGAATTTCAGATGTAGAACTGTCAGAACCTCGCTCCCTACATGCAGAAGAATCTTCATTAATGGTAGAAGAATCAGCCAGACGATGATAAGCAGCAGCCACAGAAGCTGCACGAGCAGGGGTAGCCATATGTGAAGTATGTCCTCCCAGCTTGTGAGGTACATTGCGTTCTGATTCAAAATCTTCATCCATATCATCAAGTCCTGAAAACCGGGCATCAGACAAGGTATGACTTCTTGATCTCGTCCAATCTAAAGCAAAAGCTTCTTGATTAAGCTGCAGAGGTAGAAATTTTATAAGAATGAAACTATTAGAAACCACAGGGCATAATCAAGCATAAAGCAACAGACTGTATTTTACATCTTTACCTGTCTATCAAGGGCATAGAAATTTGAATCATGTGCAGAGTAGACCATATGAGCCTGAAACAAACCAAGCATAGAAAACATTTTGAGTTCCTTCCATGCACTAAGTGCGACAGAATTCAAACAACATAGCTTTAGACCCAAATAAAACCAGATACAGACTAGCCAAAATAAATTCTACCATGAGAAGCAAGTACCTATCAAAAGCTAGAGAATGTCTTCCGATCAACTCATGACTACACGCAATGAGAGCTTAAAACATCTAGGGAAAGGAATATTAGATCTAAACAAATAAAAAGAAAAATATTACCTCCACAAATTTAGTAGTCATGGCACCAAACATGGGCTATCGAGCTTAATAAATCTACTCAATTATATATATCCCTAGAGCTGTCTTAAGGCTATGCTACCCCAAATGGGGATGTATTAACTATGCAAGCCAATGAAATACAACTAGAGCTATCATTGAAACAAAAGGGAACAGGAGCACAATGAGGAAAATTCAGAGAGAATGACTTTAATGATTTATCATTCTCTAAACGAGAAGTCGACAAGTAGGCTAATAATAAGCAGTCTTTCTATATGAAAAAAGGATCAACTCAAAAAACCCTAAGTAAAGGTTATAAATTAGTGTAACATTATGTTGGCTGTTAGAATGGAAGTTATTTGATAGGTCTACAAAAAATTAGTCTTTTAGCAATTTACAGAGCGTGGAATCCTGGTAATTTTAAATCCCTGGATGTGAATTCTAATTATTATACTCCCTCTGTCCCATACTTAAGTTTCCAAACCATTTTGGGCACAAATATTATGGATAGAAATTTAGCCCAAAGTGCCCATGGTAGAGAATTAATAAAATAAGGGGAAGTAGGTGATTGGAGAGACAAAGGGGATTTTTTTTTTTTTTTTTTTTTTATTGTATCTTGGAGATACAAGGAGGTTACAAGGATTTATTTGGTTTGGAAATGCAAGTGTGGGACAAATTTTTTGAAGGTTTGAAAACGTAAGTATGGGACGGAGGGAGTAGTCCAGTAAGGCTGAGGCCCTTGCTGCTTGAAAAAATAGGTTACCTCTGTCCCCTTAGGCACGGCCATACATACAAATTTCACTCTGTCACTCTTTTCTTCCACAAAGAACATCAGTTCTGGAGAAAATGGGATTCAAACCCCATTATAATATTTGCCAAAAAAAAAAAGGTACAGGCAAATGCATGTAGTTTGGAAAAAGACATGTTCATGTAAAAGGTAAAGTGTTACATGATCTACGACAATGTAGTCCCACCTGTCACAATAAAGGTGATTACTGCTTGTTTTAGAGCGCATGCACAATGATTTTGTGAGAGTAGGACTACCTGTTTATAGACCCCATAATAACTTCCCATAATATAGGCTGGCTGGTACAAGATATTTACTTCCTCGATACATCTAGCATCTCGCATATATTATGCAAACACCATTTAGTAATTTATAATGCGACCATGAAAGATTCATGTAAGAGGGAGAAATCGCAGGAAAAAGGCCCTTCTACTTTTACTCTAGCTTATATTACGAAAAATCCCCAAGAATTGAGAGAATTTCATCCTTGAGCAACATGTAAATGGAGATGCATATATGATTATTCATTATTGACGAAGCAGTGACTCTACACTGCACCACAGCTGAGTGCATATATCAATTCCATGATTGATAGTGGCCCTACTATGCCTTTTCCAATAGTAATTCACTAGAAGAAAGCAAGGAAGGAGTTATAAGAGAATACACCCAATGAATCTCCAACCCACCTCCTAGAATCAACACAACTCAAAAGTGGAACCAATTCCAAGAGCTCCAGAAGGGAAATAAGCTCTTGCATCTCCCAACTATGAGGCGTCCTTCAGAAATGTCAATCCCAAGAACCAATCTGCGCAAAGCAAAAATCAGCAACAAAAGCACCAGTAGATAGGATAACTGAAACAAAAGGTATCCTGCCAGAACCTAATATGCAGATTACCCCAAAGCTTCAACTCCAACAGTGAAAGGAAATGTGAAGAAACCTGCCAATTAAATTTCCAAGGGCTAGCATGCATAGAGCTCACTGAAATATGTGCCTCTTAAACATTTTGTTGCAACACATACTTGGTCATGCCAAAGACTATCCGTCTCATGTGGAAATCGCTAAAGCCACTTGCTCATAAGAGCAATATTCCTCGCCACGAGCCTACCCTCACCCAAGCCCCCTTCAGCCTTAGGATGACACACCCTATCCACACCTGACCACAAGAGGTTCCTCATAAGTTTGTCAATCCTATAGCCACCGCTATCAACATTCTTAACAAAAAGAGGTAGTATAAGGGCATACTAGAAAGAGATGACCAAATCAGAATAATCCGCCACCTAGGGTAAAAATAAACCCTCTTCCATCCATCCAGACGCTTAGAAACCCGTTGCATCATTAGCTCCCCAAAAGCCTCCGAATGTGGGTTACCACCCACACGCAATCCTAAATAAGTGAGCGACCACCCTTGTAAGTGACAACGTAGCAAATCTATTGCCAATTCCAAAAACTCACTACCCACGTTTATCCCGGCCGAAATACACTTAGCAAGGTTGATCTTCATCTCTAAAATCAACTAAAACATCTCCAAGATCATAAGGACATCCTTAAATTTGTCTATATTGGCCAGCATAGTATCATCCACATACTGTAGGTGAGAAACATATGCCCCTTCTCTGCCCACCTCCAAACTCTTAGTCACTCCCTCCCCCACGCTCTTCTCTAGCATCTTACTAAGTACATCCACCAAAACAGTAAACAGAAACAACAATCAAGGGTCCTGTTGCACTATCCCCTAGAAGAAGAAACAATCCCTAGGTGTCCATTAATCGAGACTAAGAAATGAGCATTCGAGAAACAACTGTTGATCCACCGTCTCTAGCACAACCAAAAGCCATTCCACTACAGCACCATAAGTAGAAAGCGCCAACTCGCCCTGTTGTAAGCCTTCTCGAAGTCTAACTTGAAGACACCACCTTGTAGTCTTGTACCCTCCCCACTTAACATATTCCAGCACCTCATTGGTCACCAAAGGAGCATCCAAGATTTGCCTCTCTTCCACAATGGCACCATGGACAATGGGAGTGAGATAATGGTAGACAGAACTTCCCCTATTCGTATAGAGATAACCTTCGTGATGAGTTTGCAAACACTAGCAACAAGGCTAGCCTCAGTCAATCCCTCGAACTCGAAAGGACCACTCTTCGCAAAGGATAAGGTTTGCTTTGTGTTCTACAGTCTCTCTTTCTTCCACCTATCACCTTCTTATCACCTTCTTGGTCGCGGGCTCGATGTTAGTGATGCTGTGTGCCGATTGATGAAGGCAAATGGTAAGCTAGCAGCCACCAGGACTCACACAGAGGCAATCTTCTTCTGCACCAGTGAGCAAGCAGACGAGGAAGGGAAAGGAGGAAGAAAGAGAGAGAGGAGACGGGTGTGCAACAGGGAAAACAATACAAGGTAAATTATCAATTTTTTTTTCACAAAGAGGGGTATACACTGGTGCATTTCCAGAGAGAGAGAGAGAGAGAGAGAGAGAGAGGAGCCTAAACGTGCGATAATAAAAAAACAATATCGTAATTAGCAATATTTTCCACAAGAAAGGGGATACACTAGTGCATTTTCCTGGTATAATGCTAATATCTTATGAAGCTTTTTAACCTTCAAATGTTCCGGCCACCTGATAAGTTTTGTGTGTGAAACTTCTGCCACAAGACGTTTCAATTTGCAACTTTAAAAAATAAAAAATTTGACCAGCCAGTATATCCTCGGTATATGCAACATAGCTTGTGATCATTGAATTCAGATGCTAATGAGTAAGCAGAACTTTTAAGGCCGATGATGCCCTTCACACAGCATGCAGCTATCCTATTGCATCCCTTATCCATATGGGTCCCATGCAATCCCCTAAAAAGTGGAAAATCATGCTAACACCCAGCACCTATTTCCTTACAATGCACTGGAGCAAGTCATTCCTGTTTGGCATTGAGTGGTACACAACCAGAAATTGTTATATATAGTTAAGATGCCTAATTTCTCAACAGCTTGCAGGAGCAAAGTCATTCATGTGGATAAGGGTGGGTCTTGCTGCTGTTCATCAAGTGAAAACCTCAACTTATTGCTATAGAATCCAAGACATTCAGGATATGAAAAGTGTAGCAGCTAATATTGGCAGCTCCTAGGGGGTCAGGAACCTCTAAGTATTTCATTCCAACATTGCATGTTACCCAGCACAAAAGAAGAACTTCCTGATTCTATATAGATGAGGCTAGTGTTGGCACTAGGATCATAGGATATTAAGAATTGCTTATGCATTATTGCCATATGCATCATCCTTCTATCCACAAATTAGTGGAGTGAATAAAATGCATTTGGTAAGTGGTTTCCTTGCTCTTATGCATCATTAGAAGTAGTTTCCCCCAAAAGGAATTTTACTATGGTGCAAATATTTCTTCTTGTATCTAGATCTCTTGAGGATTCCTTGTCATCGTGGCTTGTAATTATCATCATTTTGGTTTAATACCAATTTTTATCATCAAAAAAACTATGGTGCAAATATTCAATCTATTCATTAGTTTAGACTACTAACCGGCTATGCTTTTAGACAAAAACCAATTTGAATAACGGAAGCACCTTTTCCCCCTCATATATATAATGGTTTGTGGAAATTACTTCTTAGAATTTAATTTAGTAAATGGTAGTATATTTTGTTGTAAACAAAAAGACTAAATGCTAGAGCTACTTGTCGGATCACTGTAGGTAAGCCAGCTATTGCGAGCAAACTGCACAACACACCATATGAGATAAAGGTTTAACTAAAGAGAACAAAGCTGAGCTCATTAGCAACGAGATGCCCACTTACTCATAAAGGAAAACAGAAGATAAATTACACAACCACACCATATCATAACATCAACTCGGTATCCCTCACGAGTCCATTAGGGTGGGGAACGGAAGCGAAATGAAGAAAAGTAATTAATAAAAGAAAAATGCACTTACTAGTTCATGCAGCAAAGTTTTCTTAATGCTTTCATACTTCCTAAAACCCTTGAGGTCATCCGTCCGAAGACGAAGAGATATTTCTTCTCCTTGATTCTACAATTCCAAATGAGCACATGAAAAACAAAAGGAAAAAGTAAGCACACAAAAGAAATGTGTAATATTAAAAAGAAATGAATTTTTGTAATAGATGTGCTAAACTTTGTCTTGCACCTTATTCAAACCAAGAACGCATGTGGGGCTGATACCAACATAACCTTCAGGTGCCATCTCCGTCATGATCCCAACTCGCCAACGATGCTTCAAGGACCAAGATGAGACATAGATTGTCAAAACCAATGAAGAAAGACAATAAGTAGAAAAAATCCTAATATGAATCACTACCTTTCTCATGATGGCAACAATTCCTGGGTCAGCAGCAAGCATGTGCATTCTCTTCAACGCCTCTGAAGGAGGAGGATTTAACTATTTAATAGGTAGAGGGAAAAGATTTGTAAGTTTTTTGTGATGATACAATGATGTAGTTTCTATGTATAGACTTTAAGAATACTTAGTTATTTGTCCATTCCACTATTGTAGATGTTTTCTACTTCATCTGCATTACAAAAAAATAATATAGGAAAGCCAATAATACCTCTATTCCAGGAAGTTCAAGTGTGCGGAAATCACAAAAGATGTAAGGTCCTTCGGGAAGTTTCAGTGACAATTGGGGTCCGCTGGATGTGCGTTGTTTCATCCTTTTCTCCTCATCCTCAAATCCTGCAATTCTCAAGTTTGCCTTTGCAGCTTTAAGAAGTTGGTCGACCTCCTCTCTAGAGACTCCCATCATTCGTAAAGGCTTCCCCTGATAACATATGCACACATGCTTTACTCCTAGACAAGTCAAATATCTAACAGCCAATTTTGGCACTAACATTGGCATTTGCCCCAACATCAACTTCAGCATATGAAATTCAGTTTATATACTAGCATCAAAAAAGTTGCACATTCCAAGTTTCATAAGCCATACTTAACAAAGTTTGTAAATATTTTAGAAACAAGTGTAAGAGTTCTAATTTAGCAAAACAAATTAAAGCATCATGATTCTTAAGATTATAGACACCTATCACTCTTATTATTAATGATATTGAATTCGAGTTTATAAATATATACCTCTATGATCCCGATATCTTCCAGCTTAAGACAGGAATGGTCACTCGAGAAAGGCACAAAGAGTTTTGAGTTCTTATTGGAAGACTGGGGAATTATCACCTTTATTGTGTCTTCTTTAACACCAGTCAAATGCTGCAGTTCCTCTCCCAACTCTTTGAGAGAAGCCTCTGAATTTAGTTCAACTACAAATTTCTTGTCCCTCCATATTACGGGAACATTCATAATGCTTCGTTGCACCATACTTTCCTGCAACAGAAGACAAAGAAATAATGATTTAAGTCACTGAACAACTTGCCTCATACGACAAGAACCAGAAACTGAAAACCGAAACAGTCATTAACTTCTTCGCAGCAAAGACATGCACTTTTCGTGCAACCTTATAGCTAATCCAAAGCATTAAAACAAACCACACAACAGTACAAGTCAAGTTATGTTTTCCAAGGACGTCAATAGATTGCACCAGACTTAATACTTGGTTTTTCCCAGAACATGCTAATTCATGAAAATTTAATATACTCCAAAATTTCCCATGTTCCCCACATCAATTTACTAGAAATGAAGCCAAATGGAGCTGCCCCAAGAGCTTCCACTGCATCAATTGTTCGAATCACTGATCGAATTGTTTAAATTTTTTTACCAAATATCCTTGCTTCCATTATAATCAAAAAGCCCTAATTCATTTCTTCCTTAAGGTCTAAAATCTATTAATGATCACCAAAAACAATTAAGCCATTTTTATTTTTTAATGTCACTACAAGTTATAGTACTAACTACTAACACCTTTAAACCATAAACTGTTTAGTTGAAACAATTCAAAACAGAATTATGAAGGAATCAAAATGGACACAGAACGCCCAATGACTACCAAAATTAGGAGAGAGAAAGGAAGAATCTAGGTTTTATCAGCGAAATTACAGATCAAATTACGAGCAGAAATTGACTATCTTGGATTAAAATGGAAGGATCAAATTGAAGAAAAGTGTCGGAAATGTTACCTCTAGGGTTGGATTGTGTCGATTGAAGCTGATAATTGGAATGGATGAAGGAGAGAGAAAGTGAAAAAAATGGCAAAAGGGGTAGGTTGGGAGTTACCCTATTTTTATAGTGTTTGGAATTGGTTCAGCCAGCCAGCCAGTGACGCATGCGCTGCCGTGTGATCACTGATCAGGGGCTTGGTGAGGTAGAATGCTGGATCGGAGAATTCCAGAGCCATTAGCTTGCTTCGTATACGGCAAAACCCGACCTGGCTTGTTCTTTCAATATCCGACCACTCTATAATATATTAAAGAAAAATTTGACGTCAACCCCCCCTATATAATACTACCTCCGTTCACTAATGAAGGTTACGCGACACTATTCATCTCTCTATTTTGTAGGGATATAAAGTTACCCAAGTACCATTAAAAAAAGATAATTGTGACATTTTATACATGATGAGGGGTATGCAAGTGGATATTTTTGTCAAATTTGGGGATTTTATTGTCCAAAAATATGAAGTGTAGCCTTCAGTCAAAAACGGCTCAAAAAAGTCAAGTGTAACCTTCATTAGTGAACGGAGGGAGTACCTTTCTTGTGAAAAAACCCCCTACAAAAAAAAGTTGTGGGAACCCCCCCTATATCACAAAATCCTTTTATTAAACCCCCTTTTCGGCCACTTTTTGAATTTTCCAGTAAGAATCATATTTTGTGGACAGTTTGCCCTCCCTAATGCTGCTTATCCCTTATCCTTATATTTTCTTATTTCTTTCAATCAACCCAGTGTTCATTTGCCTTTAATTTTCTCTCTCACTCCCTCAATCTCTCTCTGATTTTTCTCACATTCCCTTAATCTTTCTCTATTTAGCAAAGTTGCTATCTTCCCATAATTGCACACCCAATTTGAAGACACCCAAATCAGCACAATCTAATTCACATTACTCAATTTCTTGCCCTAAATATCAATAAAAAATAATAAAAAGAGATGAGTGAGATAAACACATAGAAGGATATGAGAAGGGATGAAATTAACATGAAGCACTTTTTCAATGGATTGATTCTTGTAGATGAAAGGAATGGAAGCCACATCAAAGAGAGATTGAAGGAATGAGAGAGAAAATCAAAAGGAGGGAAGGAAAATTGTATTAGTTGAAAGAAATTAGGGAATATAAGGGAAGGGTAAATTAGAGAGGGGCAAAATTGTCCAAAAAATACGAATCCCACCGGAAAATTCAAAAAGATTTTTTGCGGGGAACCCCCTTATATAATACACTTTTTGTAAAAACCCCCTTATATAATTTTTTTTTGTGGGGAACCCCCTTATAAGTTGCTTTGGCCATAACCAACCCCCCTTGTTCAATTTTCCGATCAATTTATGGGATATTATGACCGATTTGGCCTTGCAAAAATTTTCCAAATGGTTTTTTTCTTTACCCTTTAGATCTCAATTGATTCATACTTGACATTTTTGTTGAAATTCATATGCTAAATTTTTCAAAGGTGAAGAAAATACCCATTTGGAAAATTTTCGCAAGTGCAAATCGGTCCTAAAATCACATAAATTGGTCGAAAAATTGAACAAGGGGGGTTGGTCATGGCCAAAGTAACTTATAAGGGGGTTCCCCACAAAAAAAATAATTATATAAGGGGGTTTTTTACAAAAAGTGTATTATATAAGGGGGTTCCTCGCAAAAAACTCAATTCAAAAAGTGGCCGGAGATGGGGTTTACTAAAAGGATTTTGCGATATAGGGGGATTCCCCATGACTTTTTTTTTATATGGCAGTTTTTCACAAGAAAAGTAGTATATAGGGGATTGGCGGCAATTTTTTCTATATTAACAGGGGTGAAGCAAAGATTTGAACCCATGACCTAACCTCCAACTAAATATAATGAGACCATAACCATGGCATCTATCTTTGTTACAAGTTAAAGATTTTACTGTATGGGGTTGAAATCATGAGACATTTAGGCTCCGTTTGGTTGAACGGAAAATGTTTTCAACTGAAAATGATTTTCAGTTCCAAGGACAACACAATTCCTATCCTAATTTCCCTGTTTGGTTATATAGTAGAAAATAACTTTCCTGCAATTAAAATCAAACTTCATCAATTACTTGCATTCGCTCACAACAAAACCCCAATTGTGCGCCATCTCTGATTACCAAATTTCTCCTTTTGTTTATTTTCAGTTCCACTCTTTCTCCTTCCCCAAAAGCCCCATAATCAGTACTACCCACAAGTTGAAGATCCAAAAATATGAATTGTGATTCTGTGAATCAGTTCACTATGGACAAAACTAAGAAGATATTGAAGCTTGTAGATTTTCTACAGTTGTGCAGTGATCCACGATGGGCGGTGGTGTTGGTGAATTCGGATTCAACAAGAACTTTTTTTCAAATCCCAGCCATAATTTCAAATGAGGATGACCTCCTTTTAGCAGCAAATCAGATATGGGGAGAGAGAGAGAGAGAGAGAGCT
>BSSO01007194.1:0-11190 GCA_030267885.1 Mesembryanthemum crystallinum | reverse complement strand
TCAATTTTTCTAAAAACAAAATCCTACACATTTAGCCTATTTATAGTCAACCATATTTAATGGCACAAACCCATTCAACCATAATACATTACATCAGTATCATATCCACAATGGAAAATACAAAAAGTTGTCCTAAAATATTACAATCATTAAATATTTCACAAAGTATTCGTTCAAATTTTTGCACCAAGCAAAAGTCTTCATTCAAATCTACTAACACTCTGCAAATTACAAAAGCAACATTACCAAGTTGGGTTGGGCTTTATTTATTTTATTAGATTTGCCGGGTTGAGATATTTAGTGATATGACAACCGAAGTAGAAAAACTTAATTTATATATATATATATATATTTATATTTATAAGATTTCGGTTTGGACTTTGGACTTTGGACTTTGGACTCCAAAGAGTCAAGTACAAATCCAAATTCAAAGTCCAAATTTTTTATTTTTTGAGTCCAAATCCAATCCGAATTACAAAAAATCCGATCCGAACCGACTAATTCGGTTTGGATTGGTTTGGACTTTGAACTTTATCCGAATAAGTTTCACCCCTACCCATGACGATAATAGAGTATATAGAATGTTTTTTTTTCCTTCTTTGTTATTTTGTATGTATATAAAGCGTTGGAGTGGGGTTAGGGGGGAGGGGGGCAAATACAACCTTATTAAAAGCTCGAGCTAATCTATGAATATCAAAAAGATGGAATATGAAATTATTAGGTGGGAAAAAGGAAAAGGTATACATACTACTCAAACATGCAGGGCCATCTTTGGCAAAGCTAACAGCTCTCTCTCTCTCTCTCTCTCTCTCTAATTACGCAAATCTTGCATGTTGAGCTAGATAGTATAATCTTTTAGGAGTATACTTTAATACACACAGGCTTTAGACTAACATATACAGTATATAGAGTCTTCTAGCTAATAGTTGTATTTTTACCTTTATCACATGTATCCTCTATGATCTATGTGTGATCTAGATTGGTTGAGGAGGAGAGTAGGGGTGACTCTAATTACGGAATAAGTTCTGCCATGGTCACGACTAAATGGTGTGTTTAAAGAAATTTTTTTAAATCTTATTATTTTTAGGAATCAAATTACCGTTGGTTTCAACTAATTCCAATAAATAAAAAATAGTTGTATGTATAATCTTTAATGAATCTAGATTAAAAGTTTCAATGATGATTACATTTTGCTAATGGTCCTCTTACAATTTTCCTCAAGTTAACCAACATGACCCATCTTGAAATGGGTACTCTAGCTAGGTGGACAAACGAAAAGTGATACTGGGTAAGTAAAAAACAGTACAGAAGTGATACTGATTGAGAAAAAAGGTAATACTAGTTTTGGATCGTCAGTATAAATTTTTGACTTACCGATACCATTTTACAGACCACTAGTACTATCCACCTGATATATCAGGCCGCTTGATATATCAGGTCGCTTGATATATCAAGCTGCCTAATATGATAATTTCGGTTTGTTTTTTGAGCAAATTTAATTTGGTTTACTCCCTCCGTCCCTTAAAGGTTGTCATTTTTAGGGAATATAAAATATTAAGAGAACATCACTTAATACTTTGTCTTCTATTATTATTATTAAAATATTGTGGGAGTAGTTTCCTGCTGTTGACCTATTCATTTCTCTATATATGGATTTCATTCAGTTCCCTTTGGAAACAACACAATTTTTCATGATAAATTTTGAGATGAACTATTAAGCACCTCTAATATATACTAGTACTTTAACAAACACATAATTAGCATTTTTTTCTTGAATTGAAATTTTCACTAAAATAATATGATACTCAAAATAAATTAACCCGGACTAAGATTATGAGAAAGAGTAAATTTTAGTAAACCTTATTGAATAGATCTAAAAACTGCAACAAATTAAGAAGAAAATAGAAGTAGCCTAGTTTTCTTCGACATTTTATTTCTATATTTTATAATTTTCAGTTCAGTACAATTTAAGCGAACTTTAAATTATAGTGAAATGAATATTAAGATCAATACAATAACCAAACGGTTTTGAATTGGGTATATGTATCTTTAGATGGAGGTGTTTTGTTATACGAGTAATGATACATTCATATTAGATATGGACAAAATTCATTCATAACAAGTGGGTCTCACACATTTTAATATTCAGAAATGGATAAATATTTGTGGGACCCATATGTTATGAATGGACTTGTCTATATCTGATATGGATCTAGCATTACTCTTGCTATACCCGAGCAATGTACTCTTGTTATACCCGAGCAATGCTACATCTATATTAGATATTGACGAAATTTATCCATAACAAGTGGGCCAACATAACTAGAACAAGAATTTTCTATTCAAAACGGGATAAATAATTGTGGGACTCCGGACTCGTATGTTATGGATGAACTTGTTTATAACTTATACTCCCTCCGTCACAAAATAAACTTAACATTTTTCTATTTGGTCCGTCNTCGCATAATAAACTTAACATTTCTATTTTTGGGTATTGTTTTTGTGGAAATTGACCAAACTACCCACCCCAAACCCATGTGCAAAAAGTTCTTTCTTAACCTATGTGCAAAAAGAAGGGGCTTTTTTGTCCTAAAAACTTCTTTCTTAAACCATGTGCAAAAAGCAAATGTTAAGTTTATTATAGGACGGAAGGAGTATAGATTTAGCATTACTATGTTATACCCTCTGCCTCTGCCTGACCTTGTTATGTGAGTATATATGCATTACCTTTTATGAGGTAGGCCCTCGGTCCTCATGCAATGCAATCATGATAGGGAAGAGGTGCATACTTCTTTTTGCACTTTGCTGCCCCTAATTCTATGTTAGTAGTTTGAATCCCAATTTATTTACTACTTCTATGTTCTATAGCTCGAATTTCGATGCTGATGTATATATGAGGTAAAAACAAGCCTTCGTGGGACATGAATTAAAGTGTCGTACGACCTACTTTTAGAACTTAGAATGCCATGCTTTACGTCTTTACCAACCAAAAAGTTTGTCATGATAATATCTCAGATTTGCACATCATTGCCAAATACAATTATATGTTTGTTTTTCCCTACCAAAAATCAAATGAATTATAAGTATATGTACCGCCCGGTGCATAAACGATATTATAACAGATAATACTTCTGGCTCAAGCCTCTAATTGTTCTATCAATTTGGGTCTCCAAGATTCAAACTTTACAGAATTGCATGCTTTTAACCATGCTTTTATCTTCCTCCAATCATCTCCTAGCTGGCCTCATCTCAAAATTTGATTTTGAGAGTGATTCAAGTAACGTTGTACGTTGGATTCAACAAAAGGATAGCCGACCTTGGTATCATTGGAGCCTATTTCATCAACTCGATCAGTTCGTCGAAGCTCTAGTTAGCATTAATTAATATTTGCCATATAGTTAGGGAGAAAAATAGGGAAGCGGACCAATTAGCTAAGATCAGATGGGTGTACATAGATTAGAGCATTACAAGAAATCTATTCATTTGCGACAAAATTTTACGATGAACCTAAAATCCCGTCGCAAATATGACACATTTACGACGGTATTTTGCCATTTTGTCCATCATACTTTTATCTTTTATGCCTTAAAATAGAATTCTACAACTACGATGACCATCTTTTACGATGGGATCTTCCCGTCGTCACCCCATTGTATAAGGGTGCCATCGTAATTATTGATTTCTATTTTGAAGCATAACAAATAAAAGTACACGGAAAAATGGGAAATACCGTCGTAAATTTTGTCGCAAATGGATAGATTTCTAGTAGTGGTGGCTATGGTATGTGTCTTCTTTACGCTTGGTTTGTAGGGCTCTTATGGGCCTCAAGATATTTTGGGTTGATCTAAGGCAATTAGTTGCCTACTAATAAATTTTTGCGTTTACTATTTAAAAAAAAAAAAAACCCTAATATTACACGCATCTTCATAGCCTAAAAGATCGACATTCACGTGCCGGGATATTGAAGTGGGTTGTCCCACATTGATAAAGGAAGTGACATTGAGCTTAGCTTGTTTATAACCAATTGAGTTATTCCACCCACCTATTATCAATAATTGGTTTTCATTTGGTTGGAGCCTCACTCGTGATGTATCCATTCAGTTGAAATTGAGCTCAATCAAGTTAACGAAACTTAACATAGTATCAGAGCCATACGATATGGTTTCACGCTTCAAGCCCAATAGCATTTGCGTGAGGGATGTGTTAAAAATATAACATTGATTGGGGCTCGAACCACCAGTTTAACTTTTCGTCTAGTTGGTTCTTTCACAATTCTAACAACAGCAAATAAAAAAAATCTCATAAACTCTAGTTATAAAACTACCTTAGCACCCATATTTCCGAAAGAAAGACTTAAGAGTAGATATCTAAAGATCAATCCCCTCCGACAATTATCACAACGGTTATTTTTGTATGAGGTGGCCTCATACATGAGGCTGATATTTGGAAGAAAAAAATATAGTACTTTCGATACTTGGTGGAGTACCAAATACCAGTTTTTCTTCTTTAAAGTACCAGACCTCATGTATAAGGTTGCCTCATAAAAGTTTTTGTGTTATCACAATACGATAATAAAGAATAGAAAAATTTGTCAGAAACAACCTTATAAAAATCACTATTTTTATCCGGCCATCTCATTAAAAAAAAAAAAAAGTTTAAACACCTTATATTTTACTTATAAGTCTTGAAACTTAGATCTCTTTTTCGGTGAAGAAAAGATAAATTGACATTTTTGCTCTCACGTGACTTGCATGTGACTTGCTCAAATATTAAGAAAAACTTGTTTTATCCTTCTCTCTCCACATTGGACCGTTGGAAATGAGGCTTTAAAAAAATTACGGAGAATTAGAGTGAGAAAACAAGCGTTTCTCATTCTTCTAGTGAGTCACATGCGACTCACGTGAAGATAAAATGGTCAATTCACATGTTTCACATATCCTTTTCACCGGAAAAAAGGTGAAGGTGCCACATACAACTTGTACAAAAGTAAAATATATATAAGGTGGTTTTATTTTAAAAAAATAATAATTATAAGGTGGATGGATAAAAATATTGTATTTCATAAGGTGGTTTAATTTATGACAAATTTTTATAAAGAATATATGATCAATTTTATACATGCATAGTTATCATTGACAAAGTAACTTTTATATGTATGTATAATATGCGTAATTACATTAATTTGTACGTTACGTACGACACATATTAGATACTCTGTGAAACTACATGGAGAAAATCGAGATGAATCGCACATTAATTCTTAGTGGACTTCACCTTAATTATTGTTAATACCAGTCAGTATGATGTCAAGTACGTAGCCTAATAAGCTTATGTTGTAGTCTCAATTAATTCTTCTCTTCTTAAATTCTTGTGTACGTTGGACAATAAACATGTGCACTTCTCAACAGTAGTTTAAGTTGCATGCAAGTCCCCCCTTTCAAATTAGACAATGTCGAGAGGTAATTACATTGTTAGAAATTGCTAAGATCAGCATGCATGTGGATGAGCCTAGCTAGACAAGGTTCGAGGTCAGTACAATGGCTTCGAGTAATAAATAAACAGGAGCCTAGACATATTAGCAGCAGCGAAGCTAACGAATCGTGACCAACATGGCCTGCCTGGCCGTGTTAGCCAACATGACAATGTTGGTGACAAACCAGCAACTTCGTCTGGCAAGAGAACATCATGCGACCTGGTGGTGTTAAGGTTTGTTTTCTTCACCTGTTTACAACTCGTCAACACCTATTCAATTTGGACTCATTTTCAAACTTGAAAGTACTACGGGTTGAGATCTTATCATCAATGACATAAATAACATCGTAATTTATATTTGAAACATAAAAAAGAAGTAGTGATACTTCACGAACTACACTCAATAGAAAACAAGGTGATTAGAGAAGAATAAGCCTTACTCCACAGAATTGTGTTGGGCCCTTAAGCTAGCACGAAGCTTATTATTTCAAATGGCTTTTGCTAGGTTTCTTTTGTAAATGATATTTTCTAACTATTATATATTGTGATTTAATTAGAGATGTTAGTATAGATAATTGACTTATTATTGAGTTAAATTAATTTATTAGAATTGTATTACAGCCAACAATACTCTACTGAGTATTATTATTATTGACTTTGTAATTTGAAAAGATGGCTTATATTTCTTCAATTACAGTATGTTTTCTAATAAAATTAGAAAGTTGAATTCTCATGTTCTAGGTTGAATAGGAATACTATTTGAAGCTTATAGAGAAATTATTGTATGGTCCTACATATATCAATGATAAAAGTATATACATGTAGAGATCAAAAAAATAAAAAAGTATATACATGTTTGATTAAGTATAGGTTTTGAGTATACAACAACTTTTAATTTTTAGAAGGTAATGTTTCTTGATGGGTGCTACGTTGAGTCGTTGGTCGAGTCGATCTATACCCTCATTGTTCAGCTAATATATGACGTGCACTATTGAACACGAGAATACGAACATAACGGAGTAGGAGGTGTCTTAGACTCTTAGCGATAGAATACTACTGTAATTATTAGCAACTTCATTCCTTTTGACCAGGGAAAAAAAATGAAAAAAGAATGTGAATAACAATTTTTAGCAGGCTGTGTATACATTAGAAGCCCTTATGGACCATGAGTGGGGACCTCCATTTCTTCTAAAGCTTGTGGGGGCTCAAATTTCAGTCTCGATCTTTTGTGGAATAGAAGATTGTCTCTCCCATGCAACTGTCATCTCTCTATAACTACTTCAAACAAAAATGCTGCTACTAAAAAAAAAGGGACCCAGAAATAGTGAAAAAGCAGTAAAAATAAGGATGAGTGAGAACAATAAAAGGGAAAAGGGAATGAGAAGGGCATATATGCTTAGCATATATTCTTTCTACCAAAAAAAAAAAAAAAAAACACAAAGATCATTGGACATTCTATCTAAAGAAGGCAATACCAGCAACCCTTCACCCACACCTTAAAGGAGAATAAATGCTTTCTTCTTTCACAATCCAAGAATAGATTCCTCTTCCTAATGTCTTTCAGAATTTGGACTTCTCTATTGAAATTTATTGAATTATGTTAGTCACCTATGAAATTCCAATATAATGTCTGCAATTAACACATGGTGACTACGGCTTTAAAGTTATGTTTTGCAAAATTAGCTATAGTTGTGAACTGTAACTATAACTCTATTACTTCAAATTTTGTTTGGTGGATGAGAGGAAAAAAGAACAAGCTGTAAACTTCAATCTGTAACTTTTACTCAAAATCAGTTGTAGCTGCCAAGTGAAAACTAACTTTTGCTTCGAATCTTGTTTGGTAGTTGAGAGAAAAAAGAACAAGTTGCAAGTTTTTAACTGTAGCTTTTACTCAAAAACTACCAAAAGCTAGCTGTTAGTTCCAAACATAGCCTAAATCTCCAATTAGTAGAATTTGATAGTGATATACTAAGCTATAGTGGTCTAACCATTACTCCCTAGGTCCCGCAATTAGCTTTCATAAATTGAGAGGGCACACAATTTTAGGTGAGTGCTTTTAGACATATTTGTCCTTGTAGTAGATGTATATTTTTTATTGTATTTGTGAGTTAGTGGAGAGAATAAAATAATAGAATGAGAGATAGTGATTTGAGAGAGAGTGTATATTTTTTATATTGTATTTGTGAGTTAGTGGAGGGGTGGTATAGGAAAGTTATGAGATTTTATTGGTTTTCAAAGCTAACTTTGGGACAAAAAACATGGTGTTTTTGAAAGCTAATTGCGGGACAAAAGAGTATTAAGTAAGGATATCCGCCTCAAGCAATCCGAATATATGGATGATAACAGATTATATGGATATTCAAGCGGATAATGGATGAAGCGGATGATGAATGGAGAGGGCCGGATGACAAATGAGATATTTCATCCGCTATTCCGAACCACGAATCCATCCATCACCCAATTAGAAAATTGATTACAAATAAATTATAAAAGAGATGTTTTCCGATAGCGTAAAACACGCCACATAAGTGAGGCATTTAAAAAAATAATTGATTTTTGAAAAAATAAAATTTCTAAAATAAATTTTCCTAAGTGTCATTATATTCCAAAACAGGTTAATCTAATAAGTTAACAAACATCTATGAATATTTTATTTCAATAGACATTCATCCAAAGATATACAAAAAATACAACTATTATTTTAAGATGACCTATGACTTTTGTTCTACTTTTCAAAAATTCAATTTTCTAAAGTCTCTAGAAAGAGTGCGAAATGTACTTTGAACTAAGACCTATTTGTAGTACGGATGCCAGCTGGGTTAATATTGTTTGTTCGGGTCCATCCAAACCCAATCATAAGCCATATGATGTGCTTACATTTGGACCTATACTCCTTGAGTTTGTAAACCTTAATTAAATATCCAGACACAATCACTATTAGAGAATGCTTCTTTTGCGACGGTATTTCCGGTCGCAAAAGATCAATTACGAAGGGAATTTCGTCATCCTCCCGTCCTAAAAGGTGGCGTCGTAGTTGTACTTTATGATGGTTTTTAACATATATCCCGCCGCGAAAGATTAATTACAAAGGTATTTCCCGTCACGAAAGATCAATTATGAGGGGTTTTTACTACCGTCGTTATTTGGTTGTCCTAAACAGTCTAAATTCTAGTAGTGAATTGCATTGGATCTACTGGATTTTAACTTTTCATAAATATGATGTCTAATAAGTAGTATTAGTAATGCATATTTGTGGAACACATGCATACAAAAATGACGAGACTTTAATAAAAAAAATGATGAAAAATTAGGTAAAAAGAAATCAGATGTACAAGCTAAAAGATAAAAATCAATATTAAGAACAAGTCACAAAATGTAAGTATAGTGCATTAAATAAGTAACATCCATGCCTTGTATAACTGTTTAGAAAGTTAACTAAAGATATAGTCATAACAAACTAGTAATGATTTTGGATTATATTAGCCAATTTGACCAGTAGACTATATGAACTTTTTCTTATTGGGTTGTCTTAATTGAATGGTAAAAAAAAAAAAAAAAAATAAAAAATAAAAAAAAAAAAAAGATTTGGCAAAACTGATACAATATAAAAACTGTATATGAACATCATAAACAAAAAGACAATACTATTATTAGGTTGTAAGAGTTGTAGTCTTATATGAACGAAACATCTTTTTTTTTTTTTTTTATTTTTTTTAACGTGATAGTATTTTCTATCCAAAGTCTATAAGATGTATATAACCCCGATTTACTATGAGATGTGTCACATTGAACACAAAGCTTACAGCATTTATTAGCATCAAATTGTTTAGTTTTTATTTTCTTTCAATAAAAAGAAAATTATCAATGGTACAATGACAAAATATTTTACGAGTTACACATTGCATATAATTACTTAAGTATACACGACATTTTATTAAATAATTTAATTAAAATCGTGCATTGCACGAATACTAACCTAGTTATATAATAATATAAATAAATCTCTTTTTATGACATTTAATTTTATATTGACTTGTTTTCAATTTATATTATAAAATATCTCAACTAACTTGTGTTTTTTTATAACGTTTCCAAGAAAATAGAGGGTCGAAATGACAAATAGGTATTAAAATATACAGCTATTGCCACATTGGTATTTAAAAAAACTCCAGCGACATTAGGGTATTTAAGATGACGGATTTGCGCACTTTAGTACAAAAACTGGAATTCCAGCGAGAATTTCCGGCGATACGTACTTTTTAAATATGTTTTTCCTATTTTCTTTAATTTTCTTCGCCATAAAATAGGTTCAAATGGTTATTAAATTGAAGGGGGCAAATAATTCGGGGATTTTATAAGAGAAATAATTATTTTAAAGAAATATTTGCCGGAGATTTTCACCGGAATCTCACTTTTAATATTCAAGTGCGCAAATTTGTCATTTTAAATACCCTATTGTTGTCGGTGTATTTTTTTAATACCAATATGGCAATAGGGGTATATTTTAAATACCCATTTGGCATTTTGGCCGAAAATAGAGTAACAAAAGAGTTTAAAATTACTCCGGCTACCTTCCACTTTTTATTATATTAAATATATTTTTGGTTTATATAAAATATTCATCATCCGTAATATCTGATATACTTTATTAAGGTGCAGATGACTGTTAGATCGGGTATGGATCAAATGGTTTGCAGATGATGGATGGAGTGGATGAAGTGGGTGGATTTCACGGATGGAGCGAATGATGATCCATCTCGATTTATTGGCATCTCTATTATTAAGTTTAAGGCTATGTTTGGCAAATGGTCGATGATATAAGTTGTTATCTATTGGCTTATAGATGGTAGTTGTTAGCCGGTTGTGTACTTCTTTTAGTTGCTTTTAGCCAACCCCAAAATTACTCATAATAACTTTTCAAAAGTTTGTCTTGTGGAATGCCACAAGCCAAATCCAGTTAACCACTTATATTTCTTTTGTTGGTAAACGTGGTCAAGTCACAAATGTCCAAAACTACCCAAAAAGTTCACTTATCAAACCCCCCCCCCCCCTCAAGGTGTGGCATAATGAGTAGTATACCTGGCAAACAGGTCGGTCAGGTCAGGTTCGGGTGGGGTAATTTCGGGTTCGGGTCATTAACAGGTCGGGTCATTAGCGGGTCGGGTCAAAAGCGGGTCTGTCGCTTTCGGGTTGGGTTCGGTTAGGGGTTGACCCAACGGGTTGAAGGTGTCTTTTTATCACCCTTTTAAAGCGAATTTACTACCCATGTATACCCAAAGAAAAATAAGAAAAAATAAAAATTTTAATCGACTTTAATTTTGGATTGGCTTATACTAAGCAATGATAATGCAAAAAAAATATAAAAATAAATTATACTATCTCGACTTGAGCCGATAAAGGAAGGCTCGGCCCATGAGCCACGTTCGTTCGACCCGCAAAATGGACAAACATAGACAAGACATTTTCGTGAATTTATAGAGGCTTGCTTCACGACCTTTAGTCAATGGGCGGGCCAAAAAAATCATGTCAAGCTCAGCTCGTTTCCTGCCCATGCCCGCTTTTGATCAGCTCTAATCTCGATTAAACGATTCAAAACTTGTAGCACAAATAACACCTACCCTACCATGAACATAATTGTTCACAATAACGTAAATAGTAGATAAGCAATCAGTTAATCAAATATCAAACTACAAAGGTTCAAAAGCGATTTTATGTACA
>BSSO01007193.1:0-11191 GCA_030267885.1 Mesembryanthemum crystallinum | reverse complement strand
AAAATCCAACACTCTCTCTCCAATCACTCTCTCTCCAATCACTCTCTCTCTCTCTTTAAACACCCCACTATCATTACTTTAATATTTCTCAATCAAGGGCAAAAATGTCCAATACTCCCATCCTTAAATCCAATCCAAATAGTGGTTTGTAAAGGAAAATTTTCACTAAAATTTTGTCATGGCAATTTGCACGTAGATTAAGGAGTTTTTGTTTGGTGTGAAACTTCCACTTGTACCCTTAGAGATAAGGTGGGTGAGGGCTGGTGAGGGTTGGTCAAATGAAGTAATGGGTGGGGGTAATTATGACATTTCAACAAAAGTACTTTACTACCATGACAAGATTTTAGCGAAACGGAGGGAGTACTCAATTCAGTTAAAATAAACATAGTTTTTGCAAGAATTTACAAATAGATACTCATGCATTAAGTTGAGGAATGGCTGTCCAAATAGATGTTTATTTATTCGTCTGTGAGAGGGGGACAATGATCCGGTACCATGTAGTAGTTTCTCCATGTCAATGTCATGTTTCTCTAACAATCCTATCAACAATTAGGAGCATTTGGTTACAATGTAGTCATATTTTCCTCGTTGGCAATAGACATTAGGAGTATTTGGTTACAATGTAAATATGTCACATTCGAGAGTTACAATAGTACAAATGATGAAGACGGGAAATGGTCAAGCGACAATGACTTCTTAGTTCCTAACCAAACTAGTAATAATGTAACTTGTCATTCTTTTATAGAGGAATATTTAACCATGTGAACATGCCCAATTGTACATGATCCATGTGCAACTTTGAGGCCAACCCCTCATAACCAAAAAAAGGATTCTAATGAACATTTGTAATATGTTTTTCTCTTCTTTCTTTTAATTTTCTGGACTTTATAACTGTTAATTATAGCAATAGGCAATGTTAATTTGCACTTGAGATCTCTCTAAGATATGATGATAAAAAACTTGGTGTTTTGGATCCAAAATTAGGGGCAACTTGCTTCAAATGATTGAATGCATAATTCAGTTTGAAGAAATTATAGAGGACCCTATCAATTAACAACCAACGCTCAAATCTTATACTAAATCAAGGAAAAACAAATTAAATTGATCAAAGAGATTATTGAGATCATTAAGGTTTTTGGTCCCCACTTTCCTCTTAATTCCAAAACCTCAACATTAAACAGTGACCAAGCAACCAAAATGTGGCTCCTCACTCCTCAGTGAGTCGACTCGACGCAACGTTATTATTTGAGTTCCCTGTACTTTTAACAGTTAATGATGATTTTTTAAATATAAACCGTGCTTGAAAGAATAACAAAATAATTGCAAATCCCCTGTTTTAGGGACAACACCAAACGTTAAAATGTTCGAAAGAAGTACGTTTTGCCAAAACTTTTTATTTGTTGTTGCATCTCCTCATTATTACTACTAGGCTTTCACTTTTTATTTGTGTCTTTTACACTTCGCATTCACCCAATTAAATTTCATCCGTTTGTCATGTCAACTGAGGAGAAAAGAATAACCGAAAACCATCAATCAAATTAAAGAGAAGGATCACCTCATTAGGTGTTTATGAGTTTGGGGTCTACCACTATAATTGCTTTTCAACAATAAGTAAGATGCTCCATAGGCAGTGAAATCCTTGGCATGCCAGATTGTATAGGTGTGTTCATTTCGCATGAAAATAGCTGAAATGAATTGAACTGAATTGAATTGAATGAATAGTAATTTGTGAGTGAAAAAGTGTATGGTTTGAACTAAACGACCGGAACTGAATTTAACCGAAATGAACTGAACTGAACTGAACTGAATTGAACGACCTGAAATGCGATTGGGTAAGATGAAATAAACACAACCATGTGGGCCAATGGTATCTGTCTAATTTTTTTAGGAGAAAACTCAGGCTCAAATATTGAAATCTTCACATATTCTATGGTTGTGAGATTTATGGGCTAAACAATTGGACTTACTCCTTTTCCCTTTCATAGGCCTTTCGGCTCACGGATTAATGGTCAGTTGACGGGATCTGTTACTTGTTCCAAAAAAAATAAAAATATTAAGACACCATGGCATTATTTAAGAACTTCGCCATAGACAAAGCTCTGAAGTCTTGGTTAAGTGCATGATTTTAAGCGACAATGTATATAGACACACTCGAGTAGATTAAGTGTGTGTGAGTTTGTTTTCTAAATATTGGAAGGTTAAGCTTTTAGGTTAGTTAGTTATTTCTCATTGCATCGAAACAACTAAAAGATCTCAAATTCAAATTCTAGGATCCCTTATTTCCAAAGTAGAATACAACCTATCATTACAAGGTATTGAAATTTTGTGAATTTGCACGTTGAGCCCAGTGCACATTTATTCATACGAAGGTACATATTAAGGAATAAAATTATCAGTGCGACTCAACCCATCAATTAACATTATGCATGAGTTCATTCCTTTGTATTATATTCTATTACCCATTGTTTTATCAATTACCACTTTTTTCCTCCTCTAATAGCAGACCTCTAACATGAGATCATCTCATACAAATTTTTGTATTATCTTATACTAAATCTCCAACCTAATGTTTCAACCTAATCACTAATGGAAACTTATGTTGCAACATCAAAAGAATAACTTGCTATATATAAGAAGGTATATTAGTATTGTATCATATTCTTATGAAACACGAAAAGGGATAACAAGAAAGATTTTAGTCTTTTACAACAAACAAAGTTTATTACTTATATTAAAAAGTGACCAAAATCAAAACCTTGGTCATGAAGGGGAACAATTTCCTTGAGAAAACAAACCCGTGTGCCAAAACTCGATCATTTTGGAACAAAAAACGTGGCACTGACTGGTGCACGAACTTGTGCAAAAAGCAAACCCCTATACAGTATATGCTACCAATCAAAGCCTCAATTGCACGTTCATTTCTGCCCAAAAAAGATCCACTAATTTTAAAAATACAATTTGGTGACACTTTACATTGGATGACAAGCAAATGGCAAGGCAGAACTGCACTTGTACAGTTCTTGTGGGTGGCTTATCTCAGATAAAAAAAAAAAAAAAAAAAAAAAGGAATTTATATTTCACCTTTTGCTACTTCTGACACCCTTTTTGACAAACCACAATACCTACCACTAATTGTTTTTACCAAAAAGTTTGGCATGGCTATGTCATGTTGTCTTGATTGATCTTGCCACACAAGTCAAATACTACAACACAATATAGTTGTCAATCCAATTAATAAGCACTTTCAAATTATTACTATTTCAAGATTGCTTGGAAAAAGAGAATCAAAGGAGAAATCACTATGGATTCCTCTTTATGTTTGAATTATTGAAGGGAATAATAGCTAGAAGTATGATTGAGTTGTGTATGATTTGGAAGTAAAAATGATCACATAGATTTTGGCACATTATGTTATATGCATATTGTTTGTATAGTAATCACATATTTTCCTGTTTTTGATTTAGATTGGTTACGTGTTTTTATGTCTATAGTTGTATCCTTAGGTTAGATTGTCTTAAGTAACCACCATCACATCTTGATTGTTTATTTATCGCCAATTCATGTTAGCTAATAGAGATATTGCATTTAGATGTGGGGTCAATTAGTCATAGACCCATTAATAGCATTTTGATTATAGGATCACATTTAATAGTGTTTCTTTTATCTCTAATGTCCTATACGCAATGAATTTGCGAACTACCTTTTTGACTTGGCGAGTGTGTAACAAGAGTCTCGTTACCAAACTTGTAAAACTCTTCAACTGAGACCATCCAGTGAGATTTGTTAATTTGTAGTAATTCACTAGTCAAATTTTATGGTGATGTAAGTAAGGCCTTTCATAAAACTTTGTTCATTGTTTCTTTATTAAAGATAGTACAGTGAAGTATATGTTTTCAATAAAGTGTGAAGATCGAGTTTCATATGTGGGGTTGAAACAAATAGAAACAACACGTACATTATGAAAGTGAAAAAACAAACAATATCAAATTAGAGCTATTTATCCAAATAGTACTACCGAATAGCATTCCAAAAGTATTTGATAGTCAAGTAAAATAGCACGGGTGGTGTTTATTTTCTTAATTGAAATGATTTGAATTGAACCAAATGATATGAGAGAAAAAACAAGTTAAAGAAATAAACTTAAATGAATGCAGATTGATATAAGTTGAAATGTTCACATTGATGTGACTATTAATGTTTTTGACATTTGGGCCCATACAATAATTTCTCATTATAGTGAGTGCTTCTAACATTAAGGAGATTTCAACCCAAAACCGATTGGTATGAGTGAAGTAGGTCCTATAGTTATAAGCATCTCAAGGCTCTCTCAATTTTCCAATGTGAGACTTCCTACTTAACAATGTGTGTGATTTTTTTTTCGTTTTAAATTGGAGTGACATTTCTGTCTCAAACAAGAGGTATTCTACTATTCTTATCTTGTTGGATAAAGAAACATTTTCAATTATTAAGAATACAACAGGTGAGGAAGGTACCCTCCATTCCATCGATCTAGTCGTGACCTCTTATTTGTCATTACAAAGAATGTAGCTTTAGAAAATGAGTTCACATATTATGTAATGTCATATTCATACTCAAGCTCTTTTGGCTGCCATGCCACCAGCTGGTTGAGCATGTAAGAACAGAAGCGAATAGATAACAGAAGAATTTTTGGTGATTTTGGTCCGGAAAAAGAATTATTGTGGATCCCCTCTCATTTTGCCTTACAGCTTTTGGCGTAATGAATCGAAAGAGAAATTACACATCTTTGCACGTTGGGTGTACCCCACTAAAATCTAAACATCGACCTATTTTTTTTGTCATGTAAAGTAACTTGAGGTTGACCACGATTCTTTTTCTTATTCAAGGTATCAGGCCTCATGTATGAGACCACCTCATACAAGAATAATTGTAAAATAAAAATAAGGTTGCATGTATAGTTCATTTCAGCGCAATTTGCAATTTGCAACTTACATTTACTCTTTTTATTTAATTTGTTCTCATGATGGTCTTTGGTGCGTTGTTGACATTGTAGTCGAGCGTCATAGCCTTGAGCCCCTTCATGGAATGCCATCACCTTTTGTAGCTTCATTGCTACAACAGTACAACTCAACTACCACCACAAATAACATTTATACGTAGTAGCTACTCTACTAGCTAGCTAGAATGAGTATGGTTGGTCGTCTTTAATTCGCACATCACTCTAGTTGAACTACGTACTTGATCTAATTCTGTCTTATAACTTGTAAAGGATGATCTTATGCTGTAGTCGTTCCTTTTTTTTATAAAAATAGACAAAAGTGTCAATTTTCAAGTGTAAAAACACACATCAGTTAGAATTCAATAACGTTGTGAGTACTAGTTAGCTTTCACTAATGTTATACAGTAGTACAGATTATAAACTGAATCGGGGATTTTGATTGGCAACTTGGTGATCGGGAAATGTGTCATTGTTTTTTGTCCCCCCTGCTTAAATTTGTTGTAAGCTAAGGGAATCCAGAGCATGAGACGAGAGCAAAAGAGTACTACAAGCAAATTAAAGTCCAAATTAGCATCAAATCTTTGCACATGCATGCATCAAGTACGTTATCCAACATCGGATCATACCAATAATTCCCTATCACTACTCAATAGTCAAATATCAACTTCATTTGTAACATTCACGCACCACCTGGGTTCTTAGTTACTCTCACCTAACTAATTCTCACTAAATAACGAATTTAAGCTAAATTTTAGAATACATACATTGTCGGATTTATACGAGGATGTTAGATAAAGAAAAATTAAACCCTACTGTAATCAGGCCAAATTAACAAATGAGTAGTAGAGTACTACTATAATCTCATCAAAAACGTAGGAGTATAAAACTATATATTAGTTGACGAATACATCAATAAATACGTCGTTAAAAGTTAAAACCATGCATTTCTCTCTCCTTTTTTGGCCTTATTTTGAGCAGTATAGATCCTTTGTTTCATTCTGACTCATTTTTTATTCAACCTCTTAGATACTTACCATGCATGTTCTTATATGACAATTTCATAAGTGGTCAATTTGTGCTTTGTATAAGAGATGACACACAAAATATGAACAATGATCACATTCACACCATGCATGTTCTTATTTGAGAAGTTGATGTTTATATAAGGAAAAATTTCATTTTAGTTACCTGATGTTAGGGCTAATTGTAATTTGGGTATATGTATTTTCAATAATCTCATTTTGGGTACCTGACCTTTCAAAGTTGTCTCATTTTAGGTCATTTGACTGATGATGTTAAAATTTCCATTATCATCCTGGCGTGTCATTACGAAAAAAGATCCACAAAAATTCCCAAAGAAATCCAAAAAAATTCCCAAAAGTTACATACTTTATTATTTATTTGTAGTTATAGAAAAATTTCTGGAATTTCTTTTTGGAAATTTGTAAATATTTTTTTTTTCTTAGTGACACATTAGCATGTTAACATAATTTTATAATCCTGTCAATGAAATGACAAAATGAGATGATTTTCAAAATTTTAGTTACCCAAAATGAGATTATTAAAAGGATAGATACCCAAATTATAATTAGACCTGGCATTATTAGGTATCTAAAATGAATTTTTTTTTTAAAAAAAATGTAACGAGCTCTAACAAACTTTTACTAAATTTTATTTCCACAACACAAGTATAAAGCCTTACATGACATTTAGTATTGAACAAATAAAGCCTTACACAACACAAGCAAGAAGTAAACCCATGATGATGATGATGATGATGGTGGTGGTGATAGTTGAGGAGGGTTGAGGCACGAAGTTGTATGCACCCACGTGGGAAGGTGAAGGTGGGGACAACAGAAATAGCGGGGGTGATCCCAGCGGTGCACGTGACAATGTCGTTTTCCTTTTTGTTTAGAATTTTAGAACCCAAAAAGATCCAAGACCTTTACACTCCAAGCGAACAAGTCTTTGATTTTTCAAGTTTTGCTAATGGGCGTTTGAGCAATGAGTAAGTGAGTACCATTTATCTTGTCTTTCATTTTCCTTCCTTCGTCTTCTTATTTTTGGAGTATATACTTGAATTTCTTTAATTTTGTTGTCCCCATTATTAATGTCTCTATTCATTGGTACTTGCTAGTATTTGGATCCTATATATATATATATATATATATATATATATATATATATATACTGTCCCTCAACAATACAAAAAGTGTATTAAAATAGTAATACTTATTTTATATTTATCAATTATCTGATTGGAAACGGTGTATACTCAGTATATATCATCGTGTGTCCATGCATGCATTCTCCCAATCAAGACATTCGAAAGATGCCAAGCTTACCCACACGAATGCCCATTTTTCTCTTCGAGGCTTTCATCTAATCTTTCATTTAGCATATTTTATATGTCTTGAGGCTAGAATTTCTCGTATATATATAGGCAAAGTTCATTCCTCTCTAAGCGTGGTTAAGTGTCACCTCCTAATACACGACATCAATGATTTTATAAATGATTCGTGTAGATGCTCCCCATGAGCCTTGACACTCTGACTTGGTATATAAGTTATAACTTGTTTTTCGATGAGTCAAACAACTTTTAGATACGTAGAATTCTCCGTATTTTGCCGCAAAGTAAGTAATGAAAATTTTGAAGATGCAAAAAACAGAGTTTATAGAACTGAAAATAAGATAGATATAATTAGTGTCTCAACTTAAAACACCTCTATATGTACGATTCTTTGTTGTATGAATTTATAGACTTCCCAAGTAGACAATTGTATAGACGAGTAAAATATTATGATAGGATGACGATATGTTGTAAAGGAGATTGTTGTAGTTGTATTTTATGAGTGAGCTCAACATTCATGTTCTATATAATAATTTCTAATTTTAACTAGAATTTAAAGGGGAGAAAAAAGTTACTCAAATGCAGACTTGTACTAGTTTTGACATTATTTTTTTATCCGATGTTGAGGTAGATAACACAACCAGAAACCTATTTTTTTGCGATAAAATTTTACGATTTGTCTATAATTCCGTCGTAAATATGACATATTTGCAACAGTATTTTTTCATTTTGCCCGTCATATTTTTATCAGTTATGCTTTTAAATAGAATTCTACAACTACGATGACTCTCTTTTACGACAGGATTTTCCCGTAGTTACCCCGTCGTAAAAGGGTGTCGTTGTAGTTGTAGATTTCTATTTTAAAGCATAATAAATAAAAGTATAACAGGCAAAATGACAAAATACTGTCGTAAATATGACATATTTATGATGGAATTTTAGGCATGTCTTAAAGTTTTATAGATTTCTAGTATGGTAAATGGGCTTAAACTCAATGTTAACAACATTAGTACGGTAGTACCAAATAAAATTCCTTGCAAATGTCAAATTGAAGTCGCTCATTGGGCGGCACAAGATCAATTCCATATGGAACCTAATTGCAAAAAACTACAGAAAAGATTGGAAAGCAAAAATGAAAAGGTTGTGACAGATTTTGTCGAATTTTGTAAAATCGCATGCTACAAGATTCGATAATGTTTCTGTCTTTTAGTATTTCTTCCTTATTTTATATTTTTAATTGTAATTATTGTTCCCTTGAATTAGGCCTTAATTAGAACAGCTTCTACATACAAAAAAAGAGGATTAGAAGATGCATACAACTGCTTTTTGAAAATGGTCGCCAAAAGATCGAACACGATCCCTTACAATCACAAGTACATGATCCAGAACCCAAAAACCCAACACATTAAAAGATGTAATATTAGAATAAGGAATTAAAAAAAAAAAAAAAAGGTTGGTTAACTTTCTCTCATGAGAAGCAACGATGATTAATTTTATCCCTTTTGAGTAATTTGTTTTCTTAAATTACAGCACATACGATGCATGTTACCCACATTAAAAAAATTTAATAGAATCACGTATGTTATTATTATTGTTAATGGAGTATTGATCTCGTATTTGTAAATTAAGATATGGTTGATAATTTATTACTTTATTAAATTTAGATTAGGATTTGGGTCAAAAGGGGATTGATTTAATGGAGTGAATATCATACGTAGTTGATAAACATTAACGAAGTTTAATTCTTGGAAAGAGAGAAAACTTATTTTTAATTTAGGAACATCCCCTAGCTAGCTAAGACATTCCTTGATCAATACTCATTCACCGTCTTGTTTTTGTTTGGTACTCTTCCCCAAGATTTATAAGAAATACTCTACTAATTGTTGTCCTCCAGAGTAATATACGTATTTTATTAATTTGTCCCACCAAAATAAATAAAGAATCACATATGATTTTTAAGGTCCGTTTGAGGAATTTTTTTTTTTATCATTCGTATTGAGAAAATATACCAGCTTATGGAAGTTAATTTCAAAACAAATTTATACATGTAATTTTCACATAACTCTATATTATTTTTTCACAAGTTAATGGCCAAAACTAACTCTATAAGTCAAATGCGATTATTAATTATACTAGAAGGAGGCACTTGGTCTGATATAAACCAAAATAGTACTCCATATTTGGTCTCAATTGAGATTAACAAAAACAACAAAATTAATGGCTTCATCAATTTAAGAATATATATAGCAGTTAGAAGAGTTGGATGTAGAGAAGAACAAAACTTTAGTACTAGTATAATGTAAATCCATAGAATCTTGACATACATATACTGGCTTACCTAACCATGGCATTGTCGTTGGTTATGATAATTACGAGTATTAGCAGGACATGAATTCATGAACCTTTTGTTTTGGTATTTGTTTCATTCGTCACTAAATATTTTCTTTCTGCAAATGATTCGTCACTAATCTAATAATCATTTTTTTTTTTAATTATGCCTTCTATGAACTAAAACCGGTAAAGTATTATGACATACATTAACATCATACTCCGTATATAAAAGAATTTCCTAGGAAGAATCTTATTTAAGTAAATTAATTACGGTTTTGCTAACAANAACCCACTAACACAAGGTGATTCAATTAGTACAATAAACTATGCATAGTTAGTTGTATTAGTGGGTTAAAAAATAATGAATATGGAAGCATTAAATGCTCCTTAACCATTGCCCTTAGGGCATTTGTTAGCAAAACCCAATTAATTATTATGTGTGGTTGAAATTGAAACCTTTTTGTGGTTGGAAAGTTGATTCTTTGAAAATTGAGAGAGAGCTACTTTTGTTTATTCCATTAATAATTATAATTACACTGGTTTAGTTTAGATTATTGTGAATCTTATGAAATTAAATGGTGTTACACATCGTCCAGCTAATCTTGGTTGTTAAGTTGACTCTATTTATTTGTCATTACTACAATTGTTGTTTCATCCTATGGATTGCAAACAACGATGAATTAAGCTCTTCTGCCCTCCAACCCCAAGGCCCCAACCCTTCTTCTCCTCAGAAAAATTTGTCTTTATTTATAGTTGGGAAAAGTCGTTACTTTTGCAATTTAATTTACATAATAAGTATAAAATGGCCATTTTAAGTGTTCAATTATAATTTGGCAGTCTATTTTTATATTTTTGAGAGAAATTTGTTTGTTATTAATTAATTTTATTTATTTTTTTATCCAAGGGAGGCACAAATGTCAATATACTACCTTCGTTTCATGTTTATCTTATCTTTTGCTTTTTTAAGTTCAAACATTGTAAATTTTGACAATTAAATTATAAAAAGTTATAAAGTTTCACACAGTAAAAATAATATTTTAAAATTCATTTTAACTAGCACTTTTAAAATACTAAATTTTTATAATTTATATAGTTATAGAACTATAGTTATTTATGGTCAAACTGTCGTCTCATAAACCGCGAAAAAGTCAAAAATAAGATAAAATAAAAACGGAGGAAGTAATAAATTTACATACAACAAGGAAAAGGAAAATCATATTGTACCCAGGGTCTCATTCCAATATCTAAATGGTGCTCTCAAGAGCACCTAGCTATAGGTGCTCCCTATGAATCTGGGTTTAACTCCTATGAATCTGTACTATATGAAAATTACATATGAATCTCTGGTAATATTTCATGAATCTATGATAAAAATTCAGAAAAAAAATAGTCATGAACTTACGTTTATGAATCTGAGATTACATTGTTATGAATCTATAGTCAAAATTAACAATGTTTTTTTTCTTTTTTTTTTTCTTTTTTTTTTGTCAAAAATAAAAAATTTTGATAACTTTTTTTAAGTAATGAATATG
>BSSO01007192.1:0-11191 GCA_030267885.1 Mesembryanthemum crystallinum | reverse complement strand
TGTATTGGGAATAACTTGGGAATAGAATCTCAAATGAACTCCCAAGTAGAATTACCTGCCCCCCTATGGGATTAAATTAGTGGGAATAGAGGCCAAATAATCCCATTCCCCATCCCCTCTCTATTCCCCATCCCTTCTACCAAACAAGTGATAAATGGGAATTTATCTAAGTATTCCCATTCCCATCTCCCAACTCCCACATACCAAACGCCCCGTTAATTCTCATTTCGTTGTTTAGTTTAATAGAACGGAAGTGAACAGAAATGCGTTAATTTTCCTATGTTTGGATGGATAGCTATTAAGAAATGAAATGCAGAGGAAACAAGTCTTTTCCATCCAAATCCCTTCCTACCAAATCCTTTCATTCCTTTCCTATGTCTTTATAGTTATCCAACCAAACATTGGAGAAGTAACGATTTCCTATTGGAGAAGTAACGATTTCCTATCACTTCCTTTCTTTTCCTACCATTATCCATTAAACCAAATAAGCTCTACGTAGTTGCTCATTGTTTCGTGGTATCTTTTGCTGTGAAAAATGTGGGCGGTTTTCTGTCATTGTAGAGGATTAGGCAAGAAGAATGTCAGGTTATCATTAATGTATAGGAATGTTGTGTGTTGGGGAAGATTTTGAGTTGCAACTGAGATATTATAAGAGCAATTTTGAACTGATGATATCGTTTTGCTGCTGTGCAATTAGTTTGGAGTTCCTGTTACAATGGTGGGTGTGAAGGATATGGTGTAATCTTGAATTTCTTAATATGATAGTTGCAATTTTGTGCCAATGACGGATCCATTGAGTTTTGCTTTTGTCGCTATCTAGCAGATCAGCAGAATGTTCTTTAACAAATAACAAAATTGACACAACTGTGATTGTGACATTGGTTTTGATTATGCATTATACAGAAAATGGATGGACTATGTCCAATGTCTGATATGCAATGAATTTTGTTATTTGTTATGCAATGCGAATGATGTCAATAATGGTTTCTGAAATTATATAGCTAAAGTTAGATTAGTTGAATAATTTAGGCATTTGTTTTTTTCTTTTCTTTTCTTTTCTGGGAAGTGGGTACAGACGGGTGTATGATGTCAATGTTGGATGGTTTGTGTTTTTTGTCGCCACTGAACTAATGTGGTCCATTGTTGTTTTGTAGAGGTACATGCAGCAACATAATGAGGTGGAGCTCTCTGCTCTTGGAATGGGTATTTTACTACTATCTCTGTACACCTTTTGTTTACTTAGTTGGTTCTCTAACTTGTTAGTTGTTAGGGGTGCCCCTCCCCTTACCTTCCACCTTACCAACCTGTCCAGAAAACAGTATAATCCTTTTCAGTTTCTGTCTTAGTGGTAAAGGTGTGGTTCTTCCAATGTGGTGATTTCTAGTTGCACTTGAGACATTGCATCACTAGACAGAATAGCATGTCCATGAGGGCCATATAATTGGGAAAAAAGAAAATTTTCTCAATGTAATAACTGACTCTACAGTGGAAGGTCTAATAGCTCGCAAAAAGGTTTGTTGATTGTTAGCAACCTGGATTTTCCCTTGGGTGGTCAGAGAGAGTCTGATGCATCCACACTCGGGAAGCGATTCTGGTTTTAGAGTTCTTCTTATGAGTCTTTCACTCCCTCTCTATCTCTATTTCTCTCTCCTTTAGAATATGTTTTCCCTGCTTTGTTGGTGATCCATCGTCATGCTGAAATATTTAGCCTCTTGGGCTTACGTAAGCACCTTTTATTTAAATTTTGGCTTGCAATGGTCTTTCATATATTTCAAGACTTGAAGCAACTCATTGGACCTTTCCACGTGCTATCCTTTTAAGTTTCCGCACTCTTTGATAGATAAAAAACTGGTATAGCGTATCAGGCTTACCACATTACACTTCTGTCTCTTAAACATACAGAATAAACTTGTTGAAGAAAAAGGAACTTTTCTCTAGATGCTTCTTGGATGTTGAACATCAGAAATATCATTTTATCTTTCAGACTTGCTCTATGTTTTTTACCATATGGTGGATGGGTTTCTTCTTATAGCAATGGCACCTTTAGTATAACATAGAGCATATAACCGACTCCAGTGAAATATAAACCGATGGGACAGTTAGATGCTAAGGCACTTTAATTTGCTTTTTAATTTGTGATGCTACCTGCCATCTTTGGTATTAGATACTCTATGACCTCTGAGAATCCAACAGCTGGAGCTGATGTTAGGTTTAGACTTGAATGATTGTGGAGCTAAATGTCTTTTTTCGCCAGACTTGATTGGTTTACATAGAACAATGGTTTTACCATAATGCTCAACGCAGGTCTGCTTAGTTCCTTTGGTTGCGTGATATTGGCTTCAAAACCTGCAGTAATGCAGTATAATCAGAATATCAAATGTAAAAATTAATGGAGGGCAATTCAATCACTTTGATTTTGGAAAGTTCAGCTTTCTTGCCTTTCCTTGTTGGTCATCTACTCANCCCCCCAACCCACACACCACGCACCATAAAAGAAAAGAGAATAGAAAAGAAGGGGAAAACCTTGTCATTCATTTCTAACCAAGTGGGTGCTCTGTCTTGTCTGCAGCTATTGCCACAGTCGTTACAATAGCTGAGATTTTAAAGAACAACGGACTTGCTGTTGAGAGGAGTGAGTTGTCTTTCCTTCTCTCTTTATGTACTCATGTTCTGGGTTGTATCTCTCTCAAAGCATTCTTTCTGTTTCCATTTTCTATTTAGCATTAAATCGACTGCTGATAATTGGGTATCTGTTCTGTTTTGATAGAAATAACCACCTCAACAGTCGACATCAACGAATCAGGTGGACGACCTGTCCAGAAAGCAAAGGTATAATTCGGGTTTTGGTATTTCTCTGTTAATATGATCTGTGCTATGAAACAAATGTAGTAACTTTAACGTGGCACTTTAATCACATTAAGCTACAAGTTATGCTTTTGAGTTGGAAATTTGTTCTATACTTGGCCTCACGAGCTGCTGAATATATTTCTGTTCTCTTATGTTATCCATCTTTAAAATTCTTTCGTAGATCGAAATCGTGCTGGGAAAATCAGAGAAATTTGATGAGTTGATGGCTGCTGCTGCTGCAGCAGAGGCTGCAGAAGGGGAAGAGCAGGCACAAGAAAATTAGGACTTGGTTTCATCTTTTAGTAATGTCTATTATGCTTGTCATTTGTTTGTAATGGGTTGTTCCCAGACTGCTTTTCCAAGTAATATGTACTACAATTTTAGCTACTAATTTTCCCAAGCAATTTTGTAACAAAAAAAAAAACAACCTATCTTTTTTCTTTTTTTAAAAAAATTTTAATTTCAAACTGAAATCTGTTAATTGAGATTTGTTCTTATGTTATGAGTGATGTTTCTAAAAAATTTCAAGGACAAGGTTGTGTAAGTGATTGAGAGATTACTGTGTTTACTAACTAATTTCAGTATTTTTTTAGTTGACAGAACTATTTTTAGTTAGGATCGACAATCTAACACGAAATATGGTACGTAGACACGACATGAAGTTATTGGGAGGCCTATTAGCCAAGGGGAAGGAGCAAGGGTGGATTTACAAATCTTATGTTCCTCTCATTTAAGAGTGAGGGCATGAAGGGAAACCACATTATTCACTTCTGGTACACAAAAGAAAAGAGGGGAAACAAAAATGCTAACATTGATATGACTTTAATGTGCAGAATTGAAAAGAAATGAACTGAAACTTGGACGGTAATGGTGACAAGTAGGCTTAATTTTCTACACGTTTTCTTAAGGTGCTTCGGTGTCAATCAATATGGTGGACATATATTTGTAAAAGGTAGTGCATCGTCTCTTTATGTAGTGTACCATTGGACAAATAACAATGTTTCGAGTTTATTTCTCCAACTTTATCACTTCTCTTACAATGATACTCCTTCTGTCCCGTTATTACATTTCCAACCCAAAATTGGCACAAGAATTTAGGAGGAAAATTTTAGCCATTTTTACCCTTGTGAAATAGAGAGAATATAATAATTGGTTGTGAGAGAGATATAAAATTAGAAGCGAGAGAGAGTGATTGGAGAGATGGTGATTGGAGAGAGAGTGATTGGAGAGAAAAAAGAGTTTTTTTATTGTATTTTTTTAGATAGTGGAGGGGTAATTTAGGGATGTTATGGGGGATTATTTGGTTTGAAAAGGTAATGGTGGGACAAAATTTTTGATGGTTTGGAAATATAATAGTGAGACAGAGGGAGTATACTATATGTTATCAATAAGTCAGATTAAGATATTTAATGGAGTACGTTAGAATATAAATGGTGCATCGAATGTGCAAATGGTGCACTCAATGCAAAATGATACTAGTAATAGGTAGTACTTTTAATCATTTTGAGTTCATTGATACCACTATACCTTTTTTTTTTTTCGTTCAATATTCGACTATGGTACATCATCATTACCAATCGCAATCTGCACGATACCAATCAGTATTGAATTTATGATTTTTAAAGTGAACTTTTTGGGAAAAAACCCCCTTATAAAAACAAAATGCCATGACGAACACATCTTAAGTCATCTTTCGGCCAATTTAATGAAATTTTGACCGTTTTACCCTTAACCTTTAAGCATGTATTTGCTTAAAATATATAATATGTACTTAAAGGATGAGGGCAGATCGGTCACAACTTCATCTAAATTGGTCGAAAACGACTTAAGATGTACTCATCATGGCATTTTGTTTTAATAAGGGGGTTCCCGATAATTTTCTTTACAAGGGGGTTTGTTCCAAAAGATCCATTTTACAAAGGTTCTCCACAAAACATCCTTGAATTTATGTGTCTTTTAGCTGATTAAAATTCTACACTTACACTTTCAATTCTACACTTGTGTCGCATGACGAGAATACTTGGATGTGGACAGCTAAGTGCAAGATAATGAGGAAACTTTGACATGGATAGTTTGGCACTTGAATTAAAGGTAATGATGGGAGTACTTGTAAAGTTGTTCAGCAAAATTGCTTGACACTTTCAATGCACGTCACGTAACGTATAGTGGAGTTCATGTCACAGATTTTCCATGCACTGTCCTTGTCCCTGCAACAATTTTTGTTGCCGGGCAACTCACAGACTCAAAAGGACCACAAAATCAAACACATTTTAAACACATTGTTCTTGTGTTGCTGCATCTCTTCTTCAAGTAACTAAAAGATGGGAAAATTGAGATATCAATCCAAACAAAAGTAATCCTGTGAAGAAAAACGAAGTTGTAGAAAAGTAATTTGTCCTAGAATGAGAATGTGTGTCAATTTATTTCTGACCCGAACTCTTTTACGCCTCATCTTCGTCCTCAACCAATATCCTCTTGCACGCTTCGTAGCACATGAATGAGATCCCGGCAGCAGGTACCAACTTCATGCAACTCGGCCCTAGACCTCTATACAAGCCTTGTACCCCTTCCTGCTCGAGAATCGTAGCTAGAGCATGGAGCACGTTCTTGTAGACTTGTCGACCGCTCACGGCCCCAACTTGCATATGCTTCCTCGCCACCTCGAGAGGGAACGTAGCGGTACTCGAAACGGCACCCGCCAAAGAGCCGATTAGCAAGGTCTCGACGTTGCCGATCCTTTCCTGCTTGAAAAGTTTCCGGTATGCTTTCCGAAGTGTGTCATAAGCAAAGTAGTTGGTAGCCGCGTAGGGAATCACACCAATTAAGCTTGGGGCGAGGCCTCGGTAGAGCTCGGCGGGGCCCTCCTCTTTTAGAATTTTCACGAATGCGTCAACTATACCGTTGTAGACACCCCTCTGCAAAATGACCACAGTTTTCTCCCAAAGAATCAACACTGTTTGTTATGAGAAACGATATTTAGGGCAGAAGGGTCTAATATGAAGGAAGAATCACCTGTATGGTTAATCGGGTCTTCACCAGCTCAAGAGGGTATGTGCATATGGTAGAGCTGACCCCAGCACAAGCGCCAGCAATGAGAGAAGCCGGGAGTGGGATTTTAGGTTGTTCTCCCAGCTTAGGTGACAAGTGCTTGTTGACTGTGTCATATGCAAACAACTACATGGAAAAACAAGTACTCAGTAAGAAGTATGAACACCTTAATCATGATGAACAAGGAACAATTAGAAAAATCAAGCTTGATTGACGTCGTGAACTGTCTTTCAAGAAGAGAAAAGATCATACTAATAGCAAGAGCAAGTTTCCAACTGCTAAATACAAACAAGTCAAACAGCCTGGAACTTAAAAAAGAATATACAAGTAACCCACAAATAGTCGCTGGTTCCCATTTGGAAGAACCAGAGAAAATTGCAATTTACCTATGATGCAAAGTTTTTTGTTTTGAACTTCAGGGATTACCATTTAGTTAACTTATTTTGTTGTAAACATGAAAACAAGGCTCTAAACCCACACAAGTACAAGCTGAGGATCCACATCATATATACACTCAATTATGGTTTATACGCAAAACTATGAGCAGCGTAATTAGCATTAGGCCAACACACGAAAATTGAGATACATACATACTCAACTCCTTTATAACAATGCAAGCTACCAAAGCATGAAAAGCTGCCAGGAAGAGCAATCTTTTAGCTCATTTATGCGGTAACTACAACATATAAGCTTTGACAGGATCACCCAAGGTAAAAGCTCAAAAGTCAGCTATAAAGAAGATCAAATTGTCATCAGTGGCATCACAGAAGATTGTAGGAGAACTATTTGGAATTAAAAATGAAAAAAAATACTATATAGAAGCCAACATATCAGATTTCAGCATCCCAACAGCAAATTTGTTTCCCCTGTATATGAATTACTAAGTGTTTGTACTTCATTGAAAGTTTGAAAGCTTAAAGAAAGTTTAGATCTGCCTTGAAAAGCATAACAGCAGAAAACAAAAATTTTAAGTCAGGAACTGACAGCACATGTGATTCGCTTACATAGTAAAAGAATACACTCTACACAAAATTCAGAAGCTAAGAGCTATCTGATAAACTTACATAGGTTGTTTTTGCTCTAACAGTAAAAGTATTGGCAAAGGTCCAATTAACAATTAGCATGATGGCGTCAATCAACTAAAGTACACTGCCAACATTTCCCCTACAGAAATTTCCAAGAGTAATAACCACCTCCTTAATGAACCTTCAATTTTTCAAGTCCTCAACAAAGCATAAAGTCAAGCATCCTAAGATGCAATGTCCTCATTCTGATGGCAAAGCCTGTGGGCTTATTTTTCCAACTAAGATTGGCAAAGGACATACTTTGGTGTAATATTTGATACAGATAGTATTCACCTCAATAACCCAACTTAGCAAACCTACTCCAAAATCTTCACAACTCCCATCATCCAATAGTTACCAATTCCCTGGATTTGTTGCTCCTCTATTGACTATTGTCATATTATGGGTAGATAATAACAGATAAGAGGCTATCTTATACAAATGAAGTACACGTAGGCCATAGGAAAGTTGGAAGGAGACATTAGGTATGACCTAGCGAACTTGACGTTGAGGATGATTTAGCCTTTCAAGTGATATGTTGTAGAGTGGAGAAGAATCATCCTTTCACTACTATTTTACTAATACCTTTCCTGTCTTTCAACTACATCTCTCCCATTCTGTCGCCTTTCGGATACTTACAAATCAACATTCAGCTTCGCAAGCACTCTTTGTGCTCCTGCAATCCATCTCAAGAAACTGGTTTTTGGACAGTCATGTTAGGCAAGCAACAGTCAGGGTAAAAATACTATATGGTTAGAGCTTCTTCTCCACATTCTAGATATTGCCTTAGTGGGAACAATCCAACTAGGTAAACCCAGTTGATGGGGTAAAGCTTAGTACTTCCAATTAGCAAGTGCAGTAGCCTAGCCACAATGGACAAGTTTGCAATCAACCGAAAGCACACATCATTAATCTAAAACCTGACAAATTCCAATTTGATTAATATCCTAAGCAACGCAGTAAGCAATCAACACAACAGCTCCCATGGATGCATAACCTATTTGTTGCATAGATATCAGAGAGCTTACATTAGCATATCAGTAAAAGTACCCCAAGCATACACCAATACATGTCCAACCTCGAGCAATGGATATAACATTTCAGGTAAGCCAAACCATGAAGGAAATCACCATTAACACAAAACACATACAAATTTCAGCATAAGAGAAGTTCTGGTACCTCAATAGCCTTACTTGGGGCGACACGAATAACATTAACTAAGTTCCCCCTAAACAATCCAGTCCACCCATCAGTCTTCATGATATCTTGAAACACTTCTGTACTTGAATTTCCACTACTTCCAACCATTAAATGGGTCCTAATGGTCTCCAATGGCGCCACAGCCGTCCTCGAAATCGCCCCGGCTACCGCCCCACTTAGCAGCCTCCTTAGTGAAGGATTAGATACCTTAATCTTCAACTTAAGGCCACCCTTCTTCTTTTTAGCATTCTCCTCCTCAACACTCTCAGGAATCCCAACAATTTTGAATCCCTCTGGGGAAGAAACATACTTTACATATAAATCCATATATGGAAGCTTGAAGCCACCTTCATTGTCCTTTGAATTTGTGGGATTTGGGGATACCCCACCAAACCCTACACTACCCATTTGCCCAACACTTGCAAACAACCCACCAGGAGGTTGGTGAAATCCCTCTTCTGGGAAACCCCATTGAAGCCCCAAACTGGAGTTAGACAAAAACCCATTTCCCTTCTTATTAGAAACTTGCAATCTTCCCCCACCCATGAATCAAAGAATCAATTGTTTTTTTTTCTTTTTCTGCTAGGGTTTTAAACAGCACAGAAGCAGGGTTTCATTTCATGGCCTAAATAATGGAATTTGGGCAACTGGGTATCTTCAAAACACACAGCTTTAGGCAAGAATCAATAGGAAATCAAATAAGAAGACAGAATAAAGGAAGAAATTTTGATTGAGAATCAGGATTTTACCCAGAAGGGTATATGAAATATATTCGGCAAAAATAGATTGATAAATCTACAGCCACCAAGAGATAGAAAGAGAAAGCGGTAAAAGCAATGAGGAAGAAATGAAGAGAAGCAGAAGAGGGTAAAAAGGGTGGCGTTTCTGCTTCTCCTTTCAACCTCAAGGAGAGAAAAGGAGAGAAAAGGAGAGAGAGAGAAAGAGAAAGGGGTTAGGTGAAAATGGTGTGTGTCAATGTTGCTATGGTTTTTATATACCAACACAGCACAAAGTGATGGCCTGATGGGTGTTCTAGGTTTCCTATGTTAAAATCAATCCATCACATAAATCATAAATGTGGATTCTGCATAGAATGAATGAGATGAGAATTGAAGAGGCAGTCAAGCGCAGATTCGGGTGTGACGAGTGAGTGGGTGGGTGGACTCGGACGCAGCCGCTTTGATGCGTCATCTTCCAAAACAACCCTTTTGTGTGTATCCTACACGAGAGGGGTAGAGTTGGCGAAAGCTTACTCAATCCGACAGCCCACTTAACTTGAAAAAATGGTTTAAGGCTATGTTTGTCATCCGCTGTTAATTTTGGATAGCTTTTGAGCAAAATACGACGAGACGTGCGCAGACTGTCCGTGCGGTACTTGACCACCTCGAGGCTAGGGTCAAGCCAGCTTTTCCATATGTGCTACTTGCAAAATGTCACAGGACGCACGCAGACCATCCGTGCGGCACTTGACCACCCTGAGGCTAGGGTCAGCTAGCCTTCCCATATGTGCAACAAGCTCGGAAATTCACAAGAGATGAAGCGACACGTGAACAGTGATACTAATCTGCACTGAAACATATGCATAAGTACTCGCAGACAGGCACGAGAGTCGTCTCATAGGGAATCGACTGCACCCAGGCATAGGGAAGGTGTCACTGCGGACACGAATCAAGTGGACTATTGTATTATGAGAAACAATGAACAAATACATTCATACTCTATATTGTTAGTTCATTGGCAGCAATAAACAATAAAATATGTGCATTGTTGGAAAAATGAATCTTAGTTATTTTGAGTACTGGATATTGAACCTTACAAATATTTTGGACAATTGAAATTAGACAAATCTATTCTAAATTTAAATCTTGTCCTTCTAAATTCTCCTATTTAACCAATTCAACCCTATTAACTATATTCTTATTTGTGGATATAGTAAATGGGTCAACCAAGCATTTTAGGTTTGGGTCAAATATTATACAACCTGATTATATATAACCTGAACACAAACTCAACCTAACGTGGACTTACCAAGTGAGAAAAAGTAAAGCGTAGAAATCAATTGGAGTGAACTGAATACGTAACTGGAATGATAAAATGAAAACACCTATATAATACTCCCCCTGTCCTTGAATAATCTTTCCAATTGCTTTATGCACACATACCAAGGATGAGGCAACATTACTCTTTACCCTTTATAAAAGTGAAAGATGAGGTAATAAAGTTTTGGAGGTAAATATAAGGAGGGTTATTTTTGTAACATGTGTGACAATTATTGGCCAAATAAAGAAGTGAAAAGTTTATTCATGGACGTACCAAAGAGGAAACTGGAAAGTTTATTCAAGGATAGAGGGAGTATATTTTTTGATTGAAACTCCTATAATATTAAAAACATGGTAAACATCTTACTATGTACTCCCTCCGTTACTAAATAACTCTAGCATTTATTTTTTGCACAAAAACTAATGCAAGCTTATTTTGCCTTGTGGCTTCTCCTTTTGCCCCCAACATTAGTTATTGGGTGGGTAGTTTGAAGTGTGTAGTTGGGGATATAATTGTATTCACCACCAAATTTTTGTACCTAAGAAAGATATGGTAGTGTTTTTGTGAAACAACCAAATTAGGAAAATGGTAGAGTTATTTAGGAACGGAGGGAGTAATTTTATTGACTGAATATCATCTCGCATTGGCTCATTCATGTGATATTAATCATAGTTAAACAAAAAGGAGAAATAATATGTAGTATGAACAAGGATTTTTTGCGGGGAACCCCCTTATATAATACACTTTTTGTAAAAAACTCTCTTATATAATTTTTTTTGTGGAGAACCCCCTTATAAGTTACTTTGGCCATAACCAACCCCCCTTGTTCAATTTTCCAACCAATTTATGGGATATTATGACCGATTTCCCCTTGCGAAAATTTTTCAAATAGGTTTTTTCTTTACCCTTTAGATCTCATTTGATTCATACTTGACATTTTTGTTGAAATTCATATGCTAAATTTTCCAAAGGTGAAAAAAATACCCATTTGG
>BSSO01007191.1:0-11193 GCA_030267885.1 Mesembryanthemum crystallinum | reverse complement strand
CCCCCCCCCCCCCCCCCCCCCCCCCCCCCCCCCCCCCCCCCCCCAAAAGAGCTGGTTAAGCAGAGCATTCAAGTCTCTAAACAGTACTACACCGTCTTGTTATCAGGTAAAAATAAAATAAAGGTTATGAAGCAGCATTCTCTAGAGCTGCTAAAGTTCACCTAGAAGATCATCAGAACAGGAAAAATAGCATAATAATGAACTGTCAGACTTGATGACTACCCTAACCCCTTAGGATGCAAAGAACATTTTTATGAACAAAAAACGAAGGTCAACTTATTGAGGTTTAAATAGCAACAATTTAATCACATGTATGTAAATTATCTTCAGTTTACAGTAAGAAGATTTCCCTCTCCCTTTCTCCCTTGGTCCCCTAGACAAAAAAGACCCCAAAAGGGGAAAAGACAGAGAAGACCATACCTTACCTGTGAGGCCATAGGTGAAGGAGTATTATAAAATGACAAGCTCGAAGGAGCGCAATTAGGAGGTTGGTTGATAGCTGCTGAAGATGTAACAGTTCCCTGATAACTTCCAGAAGTATCTTTTATGTTATTGCTGTGGATATTTTTCAGCTGCCTAGGACTTGCTTCTTCCAAACTCTTAGCAGAGACTTGATTATGATCTTCGCTGCAAGTAACAAAGTTCTGAGAAGTCAATGCATGGTTCTGCAGCTGCTGCTTCTGTATGGCAAGAACAGCAGCTTCACCAAAAGCTGTAGCTGCTTCCTCAGCAGAACCTGCAAATCACATCCCAGTCAATCCAGGTGAAGAAGACTCGGATCAAGGAGCATCTCAAAGGAATGATAAAAATCAAACTAATTTACTTGTGTTTACGCACGTATACAGATTTTTGAAAGTTACACCTCGAAACCTGCATCTTTACGTTTTTACCTGAATTAGGCTAAATTTTCTTCTAAAGGGCGCATAGAGGTGGAATCACCACCCAGACAAGTGTAGTAGAACCCAACCCTAGGTCTCCTTACTTGAAGAGTAGGCAGTCCACAGAAAGGACCCCTAGAAACGAATCCTTCTAACTTGTTCTGCAATTTAGAACATTCACAATGTATTTTTTTCATGTCTCTATTCCCCTGATAGCTCCACAAATGCTCTATCAGCAGTTGTAGCTAATAGGCTCTTAACCAAAAAAAAAAAAAGTAGACATACTGAGGGTACTGCCTATTACATGTAACAAAAATACTCATAACACAGGCTACAGGTATTCTCTGGACACCTTAAGAACAGAACTCCTCCAGGGCTATCCCAGCTAATAACGGGGGAAAATATTGAGTGCACAGGAGCTACATTAGTTGCACTCACAAGGAGAGTCAAGCTCACTAGACAAGTCCACCATAGGTTCACAGAGTTTATAGTCCTTTTTCAAAGTTTGCTTTAGTAGAAGAGCCCTACCAGGTATCCATGTCCATTTCACATCTTGGATATATTCGAGATTGGTACAAGACAAATCAAAAAGTCAGAGTTAGAGAACAGTATGTTTGTATGTATGTATGCATTTGCATCTGCCTAACTTGCTATAAATGAACTTCAAAATGCACAACAGTTGACAATAACATTACATCAACACACATTTGTATGGAAGCTTGAAACTCTAAATCAGCTCCATTGAAGCCTCCCCAAGACTTTATGCAATCTCCTGCCTAAGAATTCATGATTCATATTGCCTTAGGTAAAACCAGTTGCAGAAACACATCAGAATTACAGAAAGCATACAGCTATTGTATCAGAAAAAAATACAATCACAAGCATAGGCAACGAAACAATGACGGTCACTACAATAATGAACATACCCAATATACAAAGTTCCTCATATGCAGCCCAAAACAATGGATCGATTGACAAAGCCTGCTTAAAGTGACGAACAGCACTTGGCCTTCGATCAGTATACCTGAAATGCATATATGAGCTTTTTGATCCTTTCACTAAAACCGTTCAAAAAGACAAGAGAGAGAGAGAGAGAGAGAGAGAGAGAGAGAGAGAGAGAGAGAGAGAGAGAGAGAGAATCCATCAGCTATTCGTAGAATATTGAAGAGTGGGTAATTAAAAATATAGAAGCAATTAGCCAGAGATTTTCCTTCTAACTTGTCTTTTTTCCCCTACAGGTATGCTTTTCACGTGAGCTTAAGTAGAAACAGATAAGGCTTAACAAATATACACTTGGTGTGTTTAATATGTTTTCTTTTAAAACCAGCAAACTTCAACAACCATCACAAAAGTCCATCAAAGTTCAGCAAAAACCAAAAAACTCCCACAAACTTTAGCAGCCATCGCATAGAGAAAACCAAAATGTTCAGCAAAAACCAGAAATCCAGCAGCCATCACATAAGTCCAGCAAACTTCGGCAAAATCCAATCAACTGAATTTTTTAATGCATGCCAATTTGCTTTTAGATTGATTTTACCTCTCAAAAGCTCAAGAGAATTGGTAGATAGATTGTTTTTTCAAGTACTTTGGTCCCCCAGGACTATAGCACCCATAGATTGCTTTTTTCTTTAAAATCAAGTGGATGTAAGCCAGCAAAGCACCAAAACTATTTTGCATGGAGATGAAGAAAGAAGAAATCTCCCAGTTACCAAGTGCCGGAGATGGTTTCTTTGAATATTTGTTGGAGTACATGCAAAGGCAGATAAAATATGAATGGCGATGAAGACTACTTCCCATCCAATTTGTTTACGTCATAAGCAAGATTAACCAATTCGCAAGTTACATCCTAGTAAGTTCTTCTTGATATACTATCGTCTCAATTGTCCGATTATTATATCTCGAAACGCAATTTTTTGTAGTCCATAACTTGTTATTCCAATAACACCCTTCTCATTGATTTGCAAGACTTGACTCTAAAACAGCTGACACCTTCTTCCTGCACACAAAGTCCTTCGACACTATTATTCAAGTCTTCAATTTTAAAAAGACCAAAATTCGCATAGTATTTCCAAAAAGGAGGAACATGGAGTATCGATGTTTGTTTAAATGGATAGAAGATGTTTATAGAAAAGTGAAATAGTAAATTTTGAAATATCAAATTGTCTTCGAGCTTGAGCTTCTTTTAGAAAATTTTACCTTACAGTCAATTGAGAACGAAGCATAAAAAGACTCCTCCCACTACAATTAAAGTAAATATGCAAATAATCAAGAGGGTCACCCAACGAATTGGACAACATTTAAGGGAATTCCTATGCTTTTACACCTTTTATTAGGTTAAATGTGTGACAGCTGACAACCCCTTTTAGAAAATATCATTTTAAAAGAAACCACCTTGTGTAATATAAGTTCAACAAAAACATTTTAAATCATTCACCTTGGGACGAATCGCAATTAGGTCTTTGATTGCGTTTAAGCTAACACTTTGCCCCAATAAGTAAATTTACTAACAAACATTTTGATCCAAAAACATCTTTAATCAGACTTAAATATGCAAATCCACCGCTATATTTGAATGGCACATGACTTTATTGTCAAACTTTTAACCAAATCATCCAAAGGACGGTGGTCAATGGTAACATTTATATACTCCCTCCATCTAGAAATAACATGTCATTATAACTATTTTATCACGAACATAAACCAACTGCTTCCCTAAAATAGCAATGAATTGTGGTTGTATATGCACTATTACCACCCACTTGCTCTTATAGTTACCAGCTTACCACTAGTAATGAAAGGCGGATTAATGTATATTTGTCATAATGCAATTTATCCTGACTTTTAAAGGGTTGCAAATTCCAAATAGAGGAATTATATTACCATAACGCATTATTTTAGAAAGGACATATATAGGATTGTTTTCTCCATTTTTCCCTTATAATTATAAAGATTGCACAACAACATATGTAAATAACATCCAAGCAGAAAGCAAACAAAGGGAACCTATAAATGAGTCCAAGAAGATGATGGCCAGCTGCACCATTTGGGACCTACAGGGAAAACATTACCAATGAGGTTATGTGCTTTACATAAGACTGAAGATCAAAGAACATCAACTGAGGCAATAAAACTACTACCAGATATAAAATTAACAAAGAACCAGAATTACAGAATACAAACATTTTCATGAAACAGTGTTCAGAGTGCCCTATCACAAAAAGAAAATCATTTAAGCACAACAGCAAGAATTACCTCCAAACCAGATTCATGAGTAGGGGACAATGCTTTTTCTGCTTCACTAAAAAGATCCATCTGGAAGCATGACAGGGCAAACAAATAGCGGGATTGAGCCATTTGTGTTCCTTCATAAATTACAAACAAGGAAAGTTACCACAGAGAAGTAACCAAAGTAAGTAAAATTTTATATAAAAGAAGACTGAAGTTTCTGCAATAGTAGTATAAGAAAACATGTAAAACTTGTGCCAATAGCAAGTTTAATATGAAATTTCAAAAATAATAAATAAGTTTTCACAAACCTTTCAGTATGTGATACGCAGCATAAGCTTGATTATTGCGCAAGTAGCAACTAGCTAACAATTGCAGGTTCACCTATATCCAGGTCAGAAAAGTAAGATAGTAATTGGAAGCAACAAAAATGATAGTATTGCTTAAGACAACCAGCAATCTAAATACTCCATTCTCACAATCCTTGTGCTGCCAACATGAAAGCGATCACGCCAAGCATTTACCAAAATTAAATGTAATACAATCTAAATACTCCATTCTCAGAAGACGAAAAGTTCTTAATATGCATATGGCCATTATTCTGAAACAAAGGCAGCTGCTTTCATCTGCAGCATACTGTCAAACCCTACTATCGAATTGCAAATGAAGACAACTACGGCACAAAATATGTTGTTCAATAGAGGAAAAACCCATCAAGTCACATATTGTCTCCATTCCATCCTCCCACCCTCCAAAAATGGAAAACAGTAAAAAAATTAAAATAAAATACTATCAAAATAATATCAAGGCCATTCAAGTGATCTAATAGGTAATACTTTCCCTCCCCCTCCTATTGCGAAGAGCTGGGAACACATAGCTGCAAATCCACCAAGCAAAGGATCAGTGGATACAAATTTCGAACAACTCTTTCTACCTATTCATCAGTATAACTTCTTCCTCCCTCGGTCAAAGCTCGTTAATAATTATCGACATTTAGCACGTAATTCCAAAAAGGGCATTATTATGAGACAATATCCCCCACCCCCAATCTCAAGCTTAATTAAGAAGAAAATAAACAACTGGGCAAAATGATATAACCAACAGGAAGCACATACCTCGGACGGGAACTCAGCACAAAGACGTTCACAGATAAAAATCGCATTGCGATACATGAACTGACGCAAGCTGTTCTGGACACAATCGACTAGTATCGCTTCCATAGCTGCCCTGCTCAAATTGCAAAGAGAGATAAAAGGGTCATCCCTGCTTTCTGAAACCCCAATTTCCATTCTCTATAATACTTCTTCTCACTATTTTATTATTACGTTCTCAAACAACTGGGAAATTCCCAACGAACATGCAACCCCTCATATTCAAACTACTAAAAAGAAAAAAGAAAAAAAAAAAAAGAATTAAAATCTAAAATACCTAAGGCGATCAAAAATTGGCAAGGATCCAATTGTAGAAATTTCATAGAAAGTACATTAATTTGATCAAATATTCGGAGAATGAATCGGATATCGAACATTTTCGCAAATTTCTAGAAAGATAGAGAGGTGTTTACCACTACCAGGTTACGTTGCGCGCCAGAGAGAGAGAGAGAGTGAGACGGTGGTGCACGAAGGCGGTGGCGTACGGCGGTCTGACGGAGAACGACAACAGGTGGAGAGAGAGAGAGAGAGAGAGAGAGAGAGAGAGAGAGGGAGGGAGCTTAGGGTTTGAGGGCCGCAGACATGGTGGAGCTTTGAGAGTGAGAGCCGAGGGGATGTGGATTTTGAATTTTGAATTTTTGGAAGATGATGGGCATTTTCGTCTTTTTCCAATTTATACTTCATTAAATCAATGCATTACCCTTTTTTNATAATATTTTTTTTCTTGAAATTTTACGTGTTTATTCGTGTTAATGTGAAATTTTGCATCATTTAATGCATGCGTTAACTTATAAATTTAGATGGCCTTTTAGGGGAAAAAAAAACTACATGAGCTAATTTTATATTAGAACTACAATTGCTTACCAAGAGAATTTGATAAATCTTCCTTTATTTTTTATTTTGAACGTTCTTTGATATAACACTATTAAAAATGGAATCAAAATGAGTTAAATGAGGATATCAAATGTCATATCATAAATAGTTCAGATAAAAATAGTATATATGAATGTTAGGGTAGCTGGTAAAGAGTTAGTATCAAAACCTAAAGGTTTGGAGTTCAAATCTTCTTAGATATGATTTTTGTTCTTTTTAAAATTGAGAAAATGAATGTGGTGCTTACATGGCAATGTATGTGACACGTCAATGTATATGTGGCAATACTAAGCGCTGATATGGCATGCTGACATGTCGGGCTATGGTTGAATCCTTGTGTTTTAAACTTATTATATAGATATAGATGGTTGAAATTCATGGTAAAAATTCAAAATAGAAAGAGATTATCTACGGAGAATTGGGAGTTTGGGACTCTTGTGAGTTGAGGGGATAGGATAAACAGGGAGAAATAAGAATTTTCCAGAACTTGCACCATATAGCTCAAAAGTATTTATTAGGGTATAAGAGACGGGTTGGAAATTTATGGATGTTAAAAATACTAACTATAGTCATCACATAACACATGGGAATATTTAGGGTAATTCTTCCACGCCCACCGCTAAATGGTGGCCGTGGAAACATCATTGGTTTGGTCGGAACCAAACTGCCTTTGGTTGCAACCAAGTCAAAAAAATAATAATCATCACTTTGGTTGGAACTAATGTATTTTTGGTTTCAACCAAACTTATAATTAATAAGTTAAAATGAACGCATAAGATTAGTTCACTTAAATCTAATGGTGTGGTGGCCATTGTAAAATTTTCCATATTTTAGGTAACTTGGTACTCTTTCCATTCGTAATTAACCTTCTCATATATAAGTAAATTACAATATACTAGCTCGGAAGTTGGAACCCATACTATATGCACGACTATATAGTATATACTCATTACATTCAGATTTTGTTGTTACATTGTCATCGATCACCCTTAAATAACAAATAAATAAGAGTCATTTCAAGACTGCAAAATGAAAATAAAAAACGTTAAAATTCAACTTTCCACAACACAATGTTATCGGGGAAAACCCTCACTTTAAAAGACGACCACCTATCATAGGTTATACATGACATTTACACTAATTTTGGGCATCTTTATGACCGTCTATGCGAATGAAAGACCAACTAACACAATAAAAACGCAAAATAAGATCTAGAATATTATTAGTGAAAGATATACGTAAAGAGAAAATATTCTAACCTAATTTTAGATGGGGCACAAAGACAATAACAAACAAAGTTGTATTATAAAAGTATAGCAAGTGAGGCAAACTGGTGACTCACATAAAAGATAAAAACTAGAGTGAGAAAAAGATGTTGTCAACATTCAAATAAATTTGATCTGACGGCAGGGACGTCCCTTCGTTGTACATCTTACATTTAGACTCCTCACCCTATAGACCTCCGTTTCCTCACACTACAAAATCAAAAGCGCTCTCTCTCTCCCCATCTCTCTCTCTCTCTCTCTCTTTCCAATCACTATGACCAGGTCGTGTCCCACCTTAAAAAGTTAAAATTAAAAACAAAAATGAGTCATTGACATGATAGTATGTGCTGCTTCATCTCTCTCCAATTCTTTCAAAAAATCATCTTCTCTCTTTACTCTCTTGTCATTTAAAATCCAAATAATTATAATAATAACTTTAGTTATATAATAGATTTTTTTTTTTTGATAAGATTTAAGAAGGTTTTTTTGGGTGTTGGGATCCTAAAAGTGAAAAAATCGGATCCAGTGCTCTCTTTCTCTCTTCTTTCCTCACAACCCTTGAACTCTGCGCATCTCCAGTAAGCGACAACCACTGTTGTAAGTTTCATTATATCGTCGTTTATTTCATTCAAAGGATGTTGTATAGCAGGGTTTCCGCAACTAAGGCTTCTTAAGATTCTTCAATCAAATGAGAGAGAAAGAGAAAGATAAAGCGACAACGCTAAAAGGAGAGAAAAGGAGAGAGAAATGTTGGCTATTCTTGAGTGTTATCAAAGATAATTGTCGGTGAGTTTTTATTTTGTTTTTGTGATTTTTTTGATACTTGTTGTGATTTGGTTTGGGATATTAATCTTTAATCATCAATTTGATTTATCATCGGTAATTTTTTTGATTTCTTGCGATCGAGTTTTTTTCTACATTTTTTGAAAGTTTAATAATCGACATGAATAATCCAAAATTTCTCTAATTAGACAAAAATATTTCGAAGATGAGCAATGTACATAAATAATCTTAGGTTTGGATTTGTCCTACAATATTGGCCCATCAACAAACTCCGTCAAACGTCCGTTAGTTTTGCTGATTTTGCAAGGTTAATCACATCCTTATAAGGAGGAAGGAAAATATAAATATAATTTCCTGAGAAACTCTTCATGCCATCTCTATACTAAACTAATAACAAATCACAACCACAAATTCAGATCAACACAACAAAAATAGCACCACCAACCTCCAACATCACTCGACAGCCACCACCCTCCCTACGACAACCACCACCTCCACCTCCACTGCCCACTCCTTCCTCCATTTCTCCTCCCCTCGCCATAATTCCAGACCTTCTTCTTCGATGACAACAAACCTTCGGCGACCCAATTCTGAATTAGCATAAACAAGATTCCACCAACCCGTGAGGTGGATGACAAGTGGAGTCCAATCTCTGTCACTGAATTTGGTAATAGAGGCGTCGACTCAAGATAGGTGGTGACGATGTGTAGCGTTGAGGAGAGAGAAGAATCATATTCAAAGCATTTACTTTGGTGGATATGTTTGTTCTTGAGAGAAAATGAGTGAAATTGGCGTTTGGTGGCTTATTTTGGGATTCTAGTGTGAACAGGTGAGAGAATATATATGTGAGATGAGTTGTTTATTTTTATTATTAATTTTTTTGAATGTGGAACTGTAAAAGATGTGGTTTAATAGAGATAATCAAATTAAGGGATCATATTTATCTTTTAAAGATTAATAATAGAAAAATTTCCATTTTGGGTATCTGACGTTAGGCCTAATTGCAATTTGGGTACTTGTCTTTTCATTATTCTCATTTTGGGTACCTGACATTTCAAAAGTGTCTCATTTTGGGTCATTTTACAAACGGGGTTAAATTTTCCGTTAACATGGTGACGTGTAATCAAACAAAAAGAACATAAAAAATTCTCAAAAAATTCCAGAAAAATCCCAAAAGTTATTTAATGTTTATTTTGCAGTTATAGTGAAATTTATGGAATTTTTTTTTAGAATTTTTCAACTTTTTTTTGCTTAATGACACGTGAGCATGTTAATGGAATTTTTAACGCCGTTAGTGAAATGACCCAAATGAGATAGTTTTCAAAATTTCAGGTACCCAAAATGAGAATATTGAAAATATAGGTAGCCAAAATGAGAATATTGAAAATACAGGTACCCAAATTTCAATTAGGCTTAACGTCGGATACCCAAAATAAAAAATTTCCTTAATAATATAAACAGAACAATAAATCAATGATTAACAATAATCATGACGGAAAGTTGACAGAAAGTAAACCGGGTCTAATATTGTAGAACAAAACTAAATCTGGGATTTTCATGCATATTTCACATATTCGGATTACTTTTGTCTAATTGGAGAAATTTCAGATTATTCATGTCAAGTTTTCCCTTTTTTTTTGTGTGTTAATATTCTTAAATTAAAGGGAAAAGTAAGACTATGTTTGGCCAAAATTAGTTGTTAGCTTTAGTTAGTTCATGAAAAAAAAAAGTAGAATATAGTTAAAAAATGTTATGAAATGGTAATAAGATAGCTGTTTGCGAGCTGTAATTAAAAGTTTGTATGGGTAGCTTCCCAAAACAAGCTGTAGTTGTAATTTACAAAAAATCCGAAAAAGTGTCTAGATGCTGAGAGTAACACACATAATTGAAAACTTAAAGATTAAAGTTAGCTGTTTTTCCCAAACACAGCCTAAGATTTAGGGTGATTTTTTTTTTTGGTGCAAGATTTAGGGTGATTTTAATTAGGAGTATCAAATAAGGTCGTGTCGGCTCGTGTTTGTGTTTATGTCAAAGGTAAACGAGTTGTACCAACAAGTGGTTGGTGTGAGTGGTTCAATACTCTCACCCTTTAAGCAAGGACGAGGGTTCGAATCTTGTGAATGGAGAAACTGCTTGTTGGGAGCACTTTAACGCTTCGTGGACCAACCTGGTGCGAACAACGCTTCGTGGACCAACCCGGTGCGAACAACACTAGTATTGGCCAGGGTGAACCTGTGGCTAAACCAAAGAGTTAACCGAGTTGAAAAGCTGTTAACCCAAACATAACCCGTTTATTAAATATGTTGGAAACCCTTGACCTTGACGTGACCTATTTAATAAGCATGTTACCTGCTAATAACCTGTTAACCCGCTTAACCTTTTGAACTAGTTAAAATTTAAGAAAAACATACTAATTTACCTAAAAAGCAAACCTCATAACCATATTTAAGGTAAATGGTTAATCTCAAATTGTTAAATTGCTTAAAATAATTGAAATTATATTACATTAGACACTTATTTCAAGTTTATTAAATTTAAGTTTTATTTATATATTTAAACAGGTTGAAAGCAGGTCATGTTCGTGCTAGAAATCTCAACCTTAACCTAACTTGTTTAATTAAACGTGTGTCGACCCATTTAATTAAATGGATTGAAAAGTCTCAACGCTAACCCGCTATATTCGTGTCATGTTGTCATGTCGTGTCAGTTTTTGAGTTTTAATAGTTCTAATTTGAATGCAAGCATTTTGAAATCATTTGATTTGATTTTTTTTTTTTTTTTTTTGTTGCAAAGAAATCATTTGATATATCAGGTAAATAGTATCCGATGACCCAAAAATTAGTACAACTTTTCTTTTATTTTTACCAATATCACTCCAGTAGTGATTTTCTGTTATACAGTACCTCTTTTTATTTACCCAGTACTCCTATATTAGGTGGCCGGATAGGATAGTAATTGTTTGATTTTTGTTTCAATTAGACTCTTAAGAGGCTGCCTTATATAGGCTGGTCAATGAGG
>BSSO01007190.1:0-11195 GCA_030267885.1 Mesembryanthemum crystallinum | reverse complement strand
AAAATTGGTGCTATTTGAAATAACTTTTCCTTGTATATATGTTGAATATAGCCATTTTAAATACACGTGATTCGTTCAGGTACAATATTAAGTGATCACTTATTTATAATGACCCATAAATGTTCCTAAGTGATCACTTTTATAAAACTCATTAAATGCTTGTTATGATATAATAACGTGCATAGATTAGGTTTCAATTAATGCATTCATTCACCAATTATATTGTGGCCGATGTCTCTATAACCAATCCAAAACATATGCACCTCCCACATTTTATGTCCAACTAGAATAAGTATATTTAAATTTGTTTGGACATATTCATCGCCAAAAGCTAAAACAATATCAAAAATTTAAATAAAAATATTATGCATATTAACCATTTTCTTTAAGTATAATTCTCATGGATAATGGTAAAGGAACCTTCTAGGGAATCATCATGGTTTTCTTAGTTGTTCAAAACAAATACATGTGATTAAATCATTAAACATGAGATAACACTTGAAATGACAATATATATGTAATGAAATAGTATCCTAGTTGGTTACCCATATACCATTGCTTATTATTTTTAGAAACTATTGATTATATGTTACTGATTTATTTTAAATATTTGCATAACAATGTACTCAACTCACATAACAAGGCATTTTATTTTCAAAATTGTAAAACTTAATCAACAAATGGTTTGACATACTATTTTTACTTTTATGAAAATTGGTTTCGATATACTTGAGAATAAAATGTTATCAGTTTACAAACAATGTTGTTCATGCTATTACAGTAACATTTGCTTATTTTAACACGTAGGTTTTTTGCTATGTAAATACAACTCTTATCACAAATGTATAAAATGAAAAGAAAGATACTCATAAACATAATTTTAAAGCTTTTTGTTTTTTTTACCTCCTCCTGTGGCATATAAATGATTATGCTTAATTATGAATTTATAATAATTCAGCTTAATTTAGACTCATTATTGTACTCGTTCCATTACAACTTTTAACCTATTTTCATTTTTGAACAAAAAGGGAATTTTAAGTTATCAATAATCAATGATACAAATGAAATGAATTCTAACATTAATGCTAAATTGACAAGGCAAAATGAACAAATTTGATAAGACAATTGAAATAGTGAAATGTCTAATCATATGACACATGAAGTTACAAATATATAGATTAATTACTCAAATTTTTGAGAGGATAAAAATTTGTATTGAAAATTATAATTTGTATTGAAAATTATAATTTGTATTAAAAATTATAATTTGTATTGAAAATTATAATCCTCTCAAAAATCAACTTGCATAGAAAAATGGTAGTAAATAAATCAGAAAATAAACTAAAAATGAAGGGATTAGTGGTATTTTAATGGGCAATCTCAGTAGTAGAGAGAGCTAAGTGAAGGAGGAGGAGTTTGCAATCACGCAAGACTCGCGAGACCATCTGGATTCTGGACCTCGACCTGGGAAGCGATTTGCATTTTCTCAAATCGTCTCTCCCAAATCCCTCTCTCTCTCTCTCTCTCTCTTTGAGTCCTCTCCTTAAATCAAATCAAATCAAATCAAATCAAATCACATCATTACTATCACTGTTACTCACTACTTCTTCTTCTTCTTCTTCCTCGATTCTTAATCTCATCGTCGTTCCTCGCCGCCTTTGAGTTTCTCTTACTTTAGCCACACCGCTTTCTCTCTCTTTTTCTCTCTCTTCATCGTCGGATCCCAATCTTCTGCAACTCCGGTAACTAACTCTTTTTTCACTATTTCTTGATTATAAATCTCCATAGCTCTTCAATTTGCTTTTACAGATCTTGTTTTAACTTTAAACTTTGTCTTTCTTTTTTAGGTACTTGTTCCTTCTTCTCCGGTTGGGATTCCCATAATAATTTCTTGTTGTTACTATGGCTTCAACTGGAAATCCAAATCAACAGCAGCAACAACAGCAACAGCAACAACAACAACAACAACAACAAGGTGGCGGAGGGGGAGGGGGAGGGGGAGGGGGAGGGGGAAATGGGCCATTTGATATGAACAAATTCTTCAAACCTGGAAATTTACCGCCCCCTGCTCAAAACCCTAACAATTTGGGACCAAACTTTGCTCCTCCAAGCCCATCTGCTTCATACCCTCCACCAACTGGTCCCGGTCCTTACTCTTATCCCCCTCAAACTCCTCCTTACTACCACATGCCTCCTTTCCCTCAAGATCAGGTCTCTAACTTGCACCACCAGAGGTCTGTCTCTTTCCCCACACCCCCTCTTCAGCCCGTCCCGAGCGCCCCTCCTCAGAATCCAAGCCCTGGTGCTAGGCTTATGGCTTTGCTCAGCAGCCCACCTCCCAATTTTGACTACTCGCACCAACCCCCCACTCCGATGCCCGCTGTTCAGACTTCCTCGCCTGAGTTCTCTATGCCCCCCAATGCCCCGGTCACCCCCCCTGTTCAGCCGCTGCACGCTATTCATGCCGCTATCTCTCAGCCTGCTCCGATGCGTATGCCCAGCAGTAAGCTCCCCAGGGGGCGGCATTTGGTGGGTGATCATGTTGCTTATGATGTCCATCTTCGGATGCACGGTGAAGAACAGCCCCAGTTGGAGGTTACCCCTATTACAAAGTATGTTTCTGATCCTGGCCTCATACTTGGACATCAAATTGCTGTCAACAAGACTTACATTTGCTATGGGCTTAAGTTGGGAGCCATACGTGTGCTTAACATAAACACTGCGTTGAGGTCGCTTCTCCGTGGTCATTCTCAGGTTTGCTCTTCCTTCTAAAATCTTTAGGCCTTCATGCATTTTGGAATAGTTTCTATGCTCTTGTTATTCTAAAACTCTTAAGTTCTCGGAGAGTTGAATCTGGTATGTTGCACGGACATGGACTAGGAGGACACGTATATGAGTTCTAACACAAACACCGGGAAGCACCATTTACGGAGGGTGGAAAACCAAATATGTTTGGAGAAGCTCCATATATAACTAGAGATGGTGAAAAACCGAATATGCTTGCGACAAGCATGTTGTGGTGTGCTGTCCACACGTTGGACGCAGAACACAACACCTACCTGAGGTGTCTATGCTGCGTAGCTTGTAGTAAGACTTTTAAGGGTATAGAATCCTTTTTAGTTACAGAACATTTTATACTGTGGAACGCGGGTGCTTTTATGAAACTTGTTATTGAGGAGGTCAATGTTTTGCTTATTACACTTCAGTAGCTTTTAGCTATATTTTCTTTTCCTCATTTTTGATGTGGAATATTTTATCCTCATTGTTTTCAACCATGCTGTAATACTACATTTACTGGACGTCTTAGTTCTTGTTTCCAATGGTCTTTATGGAGATTAGAAGTGATGTCCTGAGTAAGTTTCTGCTGACACAAATTACCTTTGTCATTCATGGTAAGAAAACCGTTGGTAGTTAACACAGATCATCTGCATAACTAAGAATAAGGACCAAAAAAAAGAAAAGCTTCTTTATCTGCTGATCTCCTCTTGATAAAGTAAGAAAAGGAATCCATTTATTTTGTGGACACTGATCTGGTCCAGATTACATGACTCTGGAAAACATACTGTAGTTCGAGTGCATATATTTGTGTTGGCTACTGATTTCTTTAACGAAAAAAGATACAAGGAACTCATTTTAAGGAATTTTGGCATATCTGATATGGCACTGCTTAGAATATTCTATGTATGTAATATCCATTTACACTTAAGAGTTTGTTAATTTCTTTATACACCGCGATGCACCTTATAATGTCTTTTCTTATACTCCTTCCATTTCAAAATGAACTTTCCACTTTCCTTTTTTTGGATGTTCCAAGATGAATTTTGCATCACCATTACTAGTAAAGTTTTTAGTATTAAAATGACAAGACCACCTCACTTTATTTCTCCCATCATACTATATAGACCACATTTAATCCCCATCCACCCATAAATTTCCATAAGTACACTTATTTTATTCTATTGCTTTGATAATGATGTCAAAATTAAATTTAAAGCGCATTTGAGGCGAAGAGAGTACTTATATCTACTTTGAGGCTGCTGGTGCTTTGAAAGGTTTACTTATTACTGACATTCGATGCCATCTGTAACTAGTCTTAGTTTGGAAGACATCTTGTCCGCTTAGCTTGTATTTTACTCCTATTCTTTCAATAAAAAGTTTTCTTTTCTAAGAAAATAATATTAATGATGCACATGACTTTGTTGTCTTAAGTATGCGAAGTGATATGTCTCTAAACGAGTAGATGGTAATCAAAATCCCTTGTATTTGTAAATGGGAATATTTTGCAACATATAGAGTTGATTTCAATTACATTGTGTCTGTGCGCATGCTTTGTTGAAAAAAGATTCCCTAAAGTGCTTGAAGTAGTGTTGTTCCTATGCACTTGGTTCTCCTTCTGTCTTTTTGGTGTAAGAGGTGGTTTTCATTAATTATGTAATCTGGACCTCCCCAAACCCTCCCCTCGGCATGATTAACACTGGGTCATCGTCGTCGTCGTTGTTGTTATTGCTGTTGTTTGTTTTCACTCTGATTAGCCCGAAGTATTTCTGCTGAATAAGTCTGTCTTGACATATCTGAAGTCATATTTAAGGTGACATATGTGCTACATGTAATTTACCAGTTTAGACCTTTCCGTCTGCCTGTAATGGAGGAACGTCACTATTTGCCAGTATACGTTGATTTGGGCAAGTCTTGTAGTCTATATAGAGGGATTGAATTGCTAACTTAATTTGTTAAATTTATTAAGATAGTATAGGACAGAAAGCGACAGTTTAGATTGAGACCTAAGCTTAGCTTGAATGAAGGGATACTTTGGGGTTTTTATCATAAAGAACAACTGTTCTAAATGCTGGATAGAGTTAAATGGTGTCGAGGATTTTATTAGTTGCATTGTTTAACAATTATTTAGCTTGAGGGCTGATGGAGATTTGTTTCTTTACCTTCTTTGGCTAGGTTAATATTCTGTGGTATATATCAGTTTTGTCAAGCAAATTACACTCGACTGAGTGTGGTTAGCTGTTTTGCTGGTTGGTTTATATTTTATATTTTTGATTTTGCTGTTTGAGAGGTGGAACTTTGTAACATCTACCTACCTCTCCATAACATATATGTGGTTGTTTAATTGTATTTTTTTATCCTTTGTCCTGCAGAGGGTCACAGATATGGCCTTTTTCGCAGAGGATGTTCATCTTTTGGCTAGGTATTACATTTACTGAAAATTTTAAGTTCATGTGTATTTCCTGAGTTAGCTAACACGATTTCATGCAGTGCAAGCATAGATGGACGGGTTTATGTATGGAAGATTTCTGAAGGTCCAGATGAGGAAGAAAAGCCACAAATTTCTGGAGTAGTGGTGCTTGCTATTCATATATCTGGGGATGAAGGACCTGTTCATCCGCGGGTTTGTTGGCATTGTCACAAACAAGTTAGTGCTCTTGCAAGCTATACTACATGGTTTGAGCTCCAGTCATTGGCTGCCATTTCTATTGTGTTGTCCAATATTTTAAAACTATTCTGTGGTTTGTTGACTGTGCAGGAGATACTGGTTGTAGCCATTGGCAAAAGTGTTCTCAGGATTGATACCACTAAAGTTGGCAGAGGTGTTGAGTTTGTTGCAGAGGAGCCTCTTGAGTGTTCTCTGGACAAGCTGATTGATGGAATCCAACTTGTTGGTAAGCATGAAGGGGAGGTCACTGATTTATCAATGTGCCAATGGATGACCACCCGTTTGGTTACAGCTTCGAAAGATGGAACGGTACGTCACTATCTCTCCCACTAAATGCATGCTAGTTTTGATCTCAGACTTGTAGTCAAATACCTTCTGTTCCCATGATGGGTACATTGGTCTTTTACTGAATTCTTGTTTCAAGAATCTAGTTTGTTTCGCGTTTATTCATCTTTATTATTATTTGATTAAATGGTTTAGTAGTTTAAAAATATTTGTTATGTGATTTTTAACTTTTATTTTATATAGTGTTTTTTAAATATATTCTTTTCATGGTCCAGACTGTAGAACCACCACAAATTAGGTCACTTGGTCCAAAACAACTTTCAATATTCTATAGAATTTTGTAAAGAGAGTATTTTGCAGCTTTGATTTTGTGGATTGGTAGAAAGGTAATTTTAAGATCCTGTCATGTCTAAGGCGAGAATGGATTTTTTCTCTCTCGTTGTATTCTCTCTCTTCTGCTTAATAAAGCTCTTTCTTTTTATCAAAAAAAGTAATTTTAAGATCCTGTCAGAGTGGTTACTTCAATTTCCTTTCAGTAAAATTTTATTCAAGTGTTTCTGCTGGCTTTTATTTAGGAAGTTACATGACAGCTGACACCAAGCTGATTAAATTTCTGTTTTGCAGATCAAGATTTGGGAAGATCGCAAGGCAATGCCACTTCTAGTACTGAGGCCCCATGATGGTCAGCCTGTTGATGCTGTAAAGTTTTTGACTGCGCCTCATAGACCAGATCATATCATGCTCATCACAGCGGTATGCTATTTTATGTTTTTTGTTTTATGAAATAACATTAGTGATAAAGTATTGCATGCTAACAAAACTACAAATTATCAGTGTGGATCCTGCCAAAAGTTGGAGGTCTTGGGAAGTCAATATGTACACAACCTTATTCTTTGCAGCAAAGAGGCTGGTTTCAAAAGATCCTTAACAGATTGTAGAATTAATGTTTTAGCCATGTAGCTTTTATTATTCTTTCTAGTCAAGATATATGGTTATTTCTTGCCATTATATCAACATCTCATTAGATAAATATCTGTTAGATGGTATTCGTGTACATATTGCTTGAACTTCAGAATATCTTATTTGTAATTCTTTGAGCTAACTTCTGTTACATGTTCAAATACCTGAAATAGGGACCTCTTAACCGAGAGGTGAAGCTTTGGGCTTCGTCTGATGAAGAGGGATGGTTGCTGCCTAGTGATGCTGAATCGTGGCGATGTACACAGACATTGGAGCTGAAGAGTTCAGCTGAGCCTCGAAATGAGGAAGCATTCTTCAATCAAGTGGTGGCCCTGTCTCAAGCAGGGCTTCTTTTACTTGCAAATGCAAAGAAGAATGCTATATATGCAATACACTTAGAATATGGTCCCCACCCAGCAGCTACCCGCATGGATTACTTATCAGAGTTTACTGTTACTATGCCTATCTTGAGCTTCACTGGAACAAGTGATGTCTTACCACATGGAGAGCACCTAGTTCAGGTTTATTGTGTCCAGACACAAGCCATACAGCAGTATGCTTTGGACCTCTCGCAGTGTTTGCCGCCACCAATGGAGAACTTCGGTTTGGAAAAATCAGAGTCTAGTGTTTCTCATGAAGCAGCTGCATGTGTTCCCACCTTAGAGTCATCAGGAAGCAAAGCTTTCGAGGTCCCCCTATCTGCACCTAAACCAAGTAATTCACCTGAGATTAAGTCTCCTGTTAGTTCTGCTTCTGATGCTGCCATTATACAGGAAATGACCACCTCAAATATGGATTCCAGTGCTGCTTCGTTGCTATCAACATCAAGCCATGTTGATGTTGCCTCTGTTGCATCTCCACCTCTTCCTCTTAGTCCAAGGTTATCTAGAAAGCTAAGTGAAATTCGTGGTGATCAAGCTGTTACTGACTATGCAATTGATAGGCAAATGGATAGTGTGCAAACAACTTCTGCTGCTGTGCCGTCTTCAAATGATGATAACAGAGCTCTACAAGGGAATGCTTCTGATGTTAATACACCTACCATGTTCAAACACCCAACTCATCTTATAACTCCCTCTGAGATTATGGCTACATCGTCAGGAGATGGTACCCGTGCTGCTGAAAAGGGCGAGAGTGAGGCTAAGATTCAAGATGTAGCTGTCAGTAATGACATGGGAAATGTTGAAGTAGAGGTTAAAGTTGTTGGTGAAGCTGGATTTGCTAATAATGATGAGTCTACCTGTCAGGTAGAGCCTCAGATTGTGAGAGAGAGGAAAGAAAAAGCCTTCTATTCTCAGGCATCAGATCTTGGGGCTGATATGAATCGAGAGTGCTGCGCATTACCATCTCAAAATTCTATCATGGAAGAAGCTAGAAATAGCATAATGGAGGCTCTTGCACAACCCTCAAACTCTGGTGAGGAGGAAGAAGATGAAGCCAGCAATAATATGTCTGTGAAGGTCTCTGACTTTGCTGCGTCAGGGACAGTGCCACAGTCTCCAGCACCAGCTGGCAAAGGGAAAAAACAAAAAGGAAAGAGCTCTCAAGCATCTGGTTCATCATCTCCTTCTCGAAGTGTTTCCAATTCAGCAGAATTGTTACAAGGAGCTGTTGCTGGTTCAGGTGTGCCATTTGTGGACATCCCGCAGATTCAGGAGATGTTCAATCAGGTGAAGATCTTGAGTTTCATTGCAACTGTTTCCAGTTTGCATTATTAGCATTTTATTTACTCATTGTGGTATGATCTCATAAATCTAAATAGGTTAGCCCCTTATATGGTGCAAGATTCAACTTTTTAAACATTAGGTCCATTTTATCTTGTGAAATTTATGAGTGTAGTCATATTACTTTTGAGTTTGATTGGATAAATTTACTTACTACAGAACAGTCTGAAAGGTAGGCGTGGAGAGTTTTATCTAACCAATAGGCTGGCATGATCAAAGTCCAACTCTTTTTTTTTTTTTTTTTTTTTGGACATTTTCATACATATGAAGCCTACAGCGGTTTAATCAATGCGTCTCAAGTTATGATGTCTGAAAATTTGTCTAGCGTTGCGCCAATTGCGTGCCAAAATCAAACATTACTGTGGTAGTAGAATTAAAGTCCAAGACACAAATTGTGCCGCTTTGGGATAGACCAATTCAAGATAATTTAATTAATGCGTCTCAAGTTATGATGTCTGAAAATTTGTCTAGCGTTACGCCGAATGCCTACCAAAATCTAACATGACTTTGGTAGTAGAATTAGGCTATGTTTGGCAAAATTAGCTATAGCTGTGGGCTGAAGCTATAGCTGTTGTTTCAAATCTTGTTTGTTAATTGAGAGAAGAACAAGTTTCAAGCTTCAAACTGTAGTTTTTACTCAAAATCTAGCTGTCAAGTGAAAGCTAGTATGGGTAACTTCGAAAAATCAGCTTTAGCTGCCAAGTGAAAGCAAGCTGTTGCTTGAAATCTTGTTTGATAGCTGAGATAAGCTTTTGCTCAAAAGCTACCAAAAGTTAGCTGTTGTGCCAAACATAGCCTTAAGTCCATGAAACAAATTGTGCCGCTTGGGATAGACCAATTCACGATAATGTAATCTTTGCCGTGTGACCCAGCATACTTTTCCTGGAGATCTTACTGGGGGCTTGTTACCTGATGTTAGATAAGTGATCTCTTGTGGCGTGTCTGTGCCATACCTGTGGATGAGCCCATTTTGGCCTGATAATTTTATTTATGCCCATTTAGCTTGTAAAGCTGCTATGTCTACATTTGAGATCAATCAGTCTGTCATTTGGTAGTATCTTGCATCTGCTGTAATTGTTGTCTTCATAATCTCCTCTCTCTCTCTCTCTCTCATTTTCTCTCATTTCCTTTTGTGGAGGAGAGGGAAGGGTGGTTATCTGTCTGCGTCTTATCTTGTGTGTTTACTCCATTGATTTATCATCTTCTGTTGCATATATTATCAAAGTTTCATGTCAGCAAATAATTTGATTTTGCAATCTTAATATGGTCTTATGGTTACATTATCTTATGCTCGATATCCTGTGCATTCTATGTTCTTACATTGCAATTTCACTTTGTTTTGCAGCTATTGACGTCTCAGAAAGAAATGCAGAAGCAGATGAGCATGATGTCTGTTCCAGTTACTAAAGAAGGTAGAAGACTAGAGGCAGCTCTCGGACGGAACATGGAAAAGGCTGTAAAGGCAAACATAGATGCTTTATGGGCACGTATACAGGAGGAAAATGCTAAACATGAAAAGATGTCAAGAGAGCGTGCTCAACAATTAACTGGTTTGATAAATAACTTTGTTAACAAGGATTTGCTTACCCTGTTGGAGAGGACAATCAAGAAAGAATTGGCTGCAGTTGGTACAAATGTAGCTCGTACAATAACTCCAGTTATTGAGAAAACAGTTTCTTCATCTATTTCTGATTCGTTTCAGGTTGGACCCTCACTTTTAATATCCATTTGATTTCTAAGTGCACATAAGTTTGTGTTGAGATCTCTGGATAAACTTGCTTTGTTTTAATTTAACATCACTAATGTTAAACAGAGAGGAGTAGGTGACAAGACAGTGAGTCAACTTGAAAAGTCCATTACTTCAAAAGTGGAAGCTACAGTTGCCAGGCAAATCCAAGCTCAGTTCCAGACTTCTGGCAAACAAGCACTTCAGGTATAACTAAAAGTCCTGGAGTGACTCTATGTGTAATCAGAGATTTTCTTTTGCTTCTGTTAAATGTTATATTTTCATTATTTTAGTGATTTTCTTATTTTGATGTGTTATTTGATTCATATCGCTAGTTGATTCTGAGTGCATAGTCTTGTGCTAATAGACCTGTCTTTGATCACAGGATGGTTTGAAGTCTAGTTTAGAAGCCTCTATTATCCCAGCTTTCGAGATGTCCTGCAAAGCAATGTTTGAGCAAGTTGATGCTGCATTTCAAAAGGGAATGGTTGAACACACAGCAGCAGCACAACATCAAGTTGAATCAACACATTCTCCGTTAGCTCTTGCCTTGAGGGTAAAATTCTTACTCAGCCCATAATTTTGAATAGTGATTACTAGATTTCTGATCTATTTTTGATTCGTTCATTGTCTTGGTTTCCTAATTCTGCTAGCTGTCATACCAGTGGCTTATATACTGTTCATATTCTAGGTTGCTACTACACATTTACCACAGGAAAACCTTTAAAACTAAGTCTGAGATGTTAATTTGAGGTGGTGCTGTTCATACAATGCGGTTGAATTTATCTTTGATTTACTGTCCTCGCTTTGATTATCATAGTTTGTTACTTGCGGTATTCTCGTCATCCTACTACCATGTCCTGAGTGATTAGTTGATTTACAGAATGTGCATTTCGCCCAACCTTTTAATGGCTGAATCTTTTCTCTAATAGCGGAGAGATTGGTGAAAGCTTGGACTTGATATGTGCTGTACAATAATAGGAAGAAAATTGCTTGAGAACATGTCATCACTACTATGTTTGTACCAGCAGATGACCTCATCCCTGAGTCCCTGACC
>BSSO01007189.1:0-11196 GCA_030267885.1 Mesembryanthemum crystallinum | reverse complement strand
AATTGCTTGATCCCTCTAATCTGTGAAGCAACTAAGGTTTAATTGATTGCTGTTCAACTTTTAGATCTTAGGAAGAACACTCAACTTGATTATATGCAACTGCTGCTGTTGTGTAGTCTTGCTCTATCGATCTTTCTATTTCTTAACGCTGCTATTAGATTGAACCGAAAGCACTGGTCTTAGGTTGTTTAATAGTTAGGGTTAATTAGACCGCTGGTGTTCTAGTTAATTAATCATAAGGAAATATAGGAATTAATATTCCACAATAGATATTCTTTGCATGATTGATTCATACTTGCATCAATGATCAGTAATAATTCCGATGGTGGATGTCGACTTGAACCAAGGTTTGTTTCTCTTTGAATTCATCACTAGTTAATTGATTTCTTGTTTTCTTTATATTTGTTTCAATCCAAACCCCCCCTACTTGTTACTTTTTAATCATGTTACTAGCATTAATCACCACTTCTCTGTGGGTTCGACCCTTGCTCTCCACTTCTGCAAGTAGTAGAGTTAGGTATTTATTTTTGGTAGCGCTCGGCACGCATCACCCGCTGGTTTGTACTTTTCCAACTTTGCTTCCAATACAGCCTTGTTGGATAGCTTGATCTTGAAACATGTCCTTGATCTTATGCATGATGTTATATGCATCGTAACTTTAAAACTGCTTCTGCAGATTTGGGTTCATGCATGCTAGCATCAAACATGTAACATGAACAGAGTATCTGATTCTTTACATTGTATATATTTTGCATATTAGAACATTTGCATTGCATATAGTTTCTTGTATGGGTGCATTTTTCACATTTATTCTTCATTTGCATACATCTCTCATAGTTTAGGTTTAGTTTTTGCATGCATATAAAAAAAATCTAAAAAAATTGAAATATAAAAAAACAAAAAACAGAAAAACAAAACGGAAGAGATATGATCTTTCTATGATGATCGAGTTGCTTTTTGTTGAAACATTCGAAGATTGTTACCCAACTTGATCTTTTTGAGCTTAAATGATTTATCTTGATTTTCTCATAGTATGATTGTGTTTGTCCTCCATTGGTTTGTGGCATGATTGGTTGGTACCCTCAAATGTTGTGTTGGTCAAGTAAGTAGATAATTTAACCCGTGAGATTTTGAGCCTTAAGAACCGATCATCAACTTGGTTTCATATTTCTTTCTTGTGGGTAATCCTCTCTAACTATTGGTTACTAGAACTTGTCTTGGGGGAATCTTAGATTTCTCGGAGGGATTTACCTCCCTTTTCTCTCTTAAGTCCGCACTTGACGTTATATAAATGAGAAGGATAGAGGCATTCTTTGTTTTTCAACCTACATTAGCCAAATGAGCCTACCTAAGCATTGATACCATTTGCTAGCCCTTTTGAGCTTTTGACATGTTTCTTTGCTTATACCTTCATTACAAGCCTTTTGACTCGAAAACCATGTTTAACCTAACTCAAAGGCTAGTGGAGTTGGTTGGTTCAATTTGATACTTGGAGCATGGATTGTGATTCTTATTATTTGGAGTTTCGAGTTGTTGTTATGTGAATAGAGGTTGATATTCAAAGTTCAAAAAAAAAAAAAAAAAAGTTCAAAAAAAGTGAAAATGAATAAAAGGGAAATTCATTCTATTTTCCTTGTAGTAGTGAAATAAAAGGTTGACTTTTGAATGGTACACGTGCTTTGATGGAGGTTATGTATGAGTTTGGATATGAAACTTGGTTGTCGATTTTTGTTAGTTGGAGTTTTGTGTTGTTTACTTTAGTGGCCATGAGGTGAATAAATGATTTCTGCTCCACTAGTTCCTTGACTTCCTAGCAACATTTCCAAAATATTTCCCTACCCTTCACCCTAAAGCCGTTCATTATTACAACCTAAAATAGCCCTCTTGACTCGTTTATATGATTGTCATTTTAGTGGAGGTGAGATGAGACGATAGACAAGCTTATGGCAAACCTTGGCTTAGAGCGGGTGTTGAGTGATACTTACCTTATTTTACATTGCTAAACACAAGAGTGCGAGTGTCCACTAACCTAAAGTGAGGGTTTGCTCGCTTGGTCACACTTGATTTGAGGGTGGGTCTTGTGGTAAGACTTGTTTGTGTGGGATACCTTACATGAAATGCTATGTGATTTGATGAGACGCCCTAAAACCTGGTTTTGAACATGGTTGGGTTACTAATCTTTGGATTCGATGTTGCTTTTGAAAACATGTTCTGAGAAGGTGATTTCTTGTTCTCCAATTTTCTCTGTTGTGCATTCATGATGTCGTTTGCTTGAGTACAAGCAAAGATTCAAGCTTTGGGGAGTTTGATAAGTGCCTAGAATACACGGTTTTACATGCTAATGTGCACTTAATTTGTTAGATTTGGGAACGTTCTTATTGACCCTTTATGAGATTTTCCCATTATTTGGATGATATTGCGCTTTTTTGGGTTGTTTTTGGTTGAATTGTGCTTGTAGGACCCATTTTGGAGGTTAATAGCACAAAGAGTGACAAGAGGACAAAGGAAACGACCCAAGTAATGAACGAAATCAAGTTTAGAGAGTTGCATGGCGGTGCCGTTTTTGGCACAGCGGTGCACCGTGTCCTACAGGAATCTTTTAGTCACAACTCTTCATTTTCCTCCCTTATGTTTTTGGGGTTCTAATAGACTAAAACACTTAAACATTTTGAGATTTAGATAGACTAGGTTTTAGACTCTCTCAAAGTCTCTCTAGTAGAATCCAATAATCAAAGTGAATCAAATTTACAATTTGTTCGCGTAGATTGTTCGATTCAAAGTCAATTTCAAGTGAAGATCAATTGAGACTCAAGAATTCTTCTCTATCTCTTTCTCTTTACTTGATTATGTTTATGTTTTATTTCATGATTATGGCTTGTTTAATTTCATTTAACATGAGTGAGTAGTTTCATTATCTAGGATTTAGGGGAATCCCTATGATTGGTTATTGAGAAAAGTTGGATTGTTTGATGCGTTTGTGATTGCTATGCTATGATTCAATTGGTAGAGACCTATTTGCTTGTGATTCAACTGGCCATTGTTTTGCATGACCTTAGATATTAGACGATGGACCGAAAGTTGAAGTCTCTTTATTTGAAACCCTAGCAATCGAACCCGAGGTGTAATTCACGAAAGTAGTATTACTTCTCTTGATGGCTATTTGGTTATCACATTGCTTAATGGGTTATCACATTGCTTAATTAAAGAATCAATAAGAACGTTCCCAAAACTTAATAATTTCTAAAATTTAAAGTTATTTACATTTCTTTCATCCTTTCAGTGCCCCTTATGCAATCAAACGATTCCAAGATCCCATTGAATTTAGCATGATCGAGTTGGGCCTCATCAACCACACTAAACGAAATAGGTAAGCAATCCCATTGCTAATTATATCCAATATAATTCTTCGTTGATGTTTTATATCTAATATAAATCATCCTTAGCCCAACATTTGAGACATCCTCCACTCATATTGTTGAGAAAACCAAACAGTCATGTAGCCCTCTTCATAGGACTTACCGTAGCTTTCTAAGATAAGAAGTGATGAGCACGCTCGGGCGACGCCCATCAATCATGATTAAATATTGCCAGGTGACTCTTGTTTGGGAGGGCTTATACCCAATATTTGCTTTAGGGACATACTCCCTCAGTCCATCTCAAATGCTGTCAAACCACCTAAAATTTTGTCCATCTCAAATGTTGTCAAACCAATTTTATCCCATATACTTTCCAATAATACCCCTCCACTATAAACCAAACAATATAAAAAATTCAAAAACAAACCCACTTACCAATTTAAAATTAATTTATTTCCCTCACCCTATCTTTATTCTATCTATCTCTCTCTACCCACTATCTATATTTTAATGTTTATCTCTAAAGGGCAACTTTGGAAAAAACACCCATCATTTTTTCCTTCTTAATTTCCGTGCAAATTTGGTTTGACAATATTTGAAATGGACGGAGGGAGTATTTTATTACAAAATTAATACTAGGTGAAAATGCTTGGACGTATTAAAATTGTAATTAAATCATGCGTTTAAAATTTGAAAGCAATAAATCTAATTTAAAACGATAAATAAATAAATGCAATAACATTAAAGAAAAAAAGCAATAATATGATCCTAGTATGGCCCCTAAAAGATCTAATCTTCTAACTCCCACATGAATGTTGAACTCCTCCAAGGCCTTCATTTTCATCCAAGTACAAATATTTTGTAATAAATCTAATTAAATTTAAAAATTACAATAAATACAATGGTATGCAGACCGTATTTAAAATTACAAAAATACAATGGTAAACAGACCGTATTTAAAGGCTATACTAGATCATTTCTGCAAAATTTCATTCATTCACCCATTCCAATGGGTGACCCAATATATATAATATTAGATTAGTACCCGTGCGATGCACGGTGTATATTAAGCATTGATTTCTTTTTTTAAAAAAAAATCATTCATATTAAAAGTACTCGATATGAAATGTCAAACAAAATAAAATAACATAAGTTAAGTAGCAAATTCTTAGCAACATACAACCTACAACTTCTAGTTGAAAAAATTGATCTTATGTTTCAATTCTTGATAATATAGTAGTTAGGGAGCCTCAAAAGCGAACCATATTTAATAATTAGTTAACATGTTAAAATATAATCTTAGTGAATAATTTCAAATATTAGAATAATATCAAAAGGTTTATTTTTCGAGGTCAAGTAGGCTATATTTGCAATTTCCAACTACCTTTACGGTTTTATTTACCTTTCCAGTTTTCCTACTCTCATATGCCAAATATTTTATCATATTATTTTCTGCTTTTGGTGAGCTTTCCATGTTTTGAGTAGTTAGTAATTATTAGGTTTGGCAATGGCTAACCTGACCCAAACATGACCATAAATTATTTAGTGAAACCCGAACTTAAACTCAACCTGTTTTTAGTTTTATGAGAAAAATTTCCTAGCATGACCCAAGTTGCCAAGCCGAGTAGTTATCCTTACAAAAGTTTACTATTCTAACTTTCACAAAATCTTGTATAAACTCGATCCATATGGTGAACCAAGTAGAATCACTGATCTGACCTGAAAAATTCACACATCCAAATGTAAGAATGCCCCCGGTAATCACCCCTATAATAGCTACTTTGAACTATTTTAACAATAATCTTACTTATTAGCTACCTTGTCAGCTAGTTATGATAAACATAACCATATGGCAGGAGGGAGAAGAGTCAAGACTCAATCTTAAGTATATTATCATGACATTAAGCGTTTCAATCTATTGCCCGCACTTTGGCCACTTATCTCCTCATTGCTCCTCTTATAGCTTAGATGATTTTTATCACTGATTTCACCATTTCTTTGTTTGCCCGTAGACAACCCGAGAAAATATAAATTACCAACATAAGCCATATATCTAAGGTGATGCAAGTTTTTGTAAACAAAACAAAATGACTTCATATCCAAGAACTCTGGAAATTGCCTTTTCAAGATCACAAGCCATATATAAACAATAGAAGAGATGTTAATCCTACTTTTTGTCTAGATGCTCGCTATGTTTCTGATGTCTCTCATCAAATGCCCTCTTACTGCTTCCAAGCACACCAAAGAAAATAGAGCCACCAATACCCACCCACAAAACTCTTGGTTCAATCCCCTTCAAAAGAGTAGAGGTTACGCTTCTCTGAAAATGGTTGAGAAACAATTGCATACCCTTTTACATTGGCATACACTAGATCATTAGCCTTGTCTTAACTACATCAAGAAAAGTAATAATTGCACCAGTTAATAAACCTGCTAAAGCTCCAACGACAGCATTTTAAGGGTCATTGAGATCTCTTTTGGCTGCTAGCGTGTATACCAGTTGTATTTGTTCATAGAGGCAGAACTGTATAGCATCAAAGGGCAAATCTCACAGCAGAAATAATCCAAATTTCTTTAAACCCTTCTGACAAAGATTAGATGCAAAAAATTAAGAACTAAAGCAAAATTCCTAAGTTTGCATTCTCTGCTTGACAACTTCGGTGCGCGAGTTAGGGAAGCAACCAAACTGCCAACATCATTTGCAGTCAAATGTGCAACTGCGACCAAGGCTCTCAGGGGGCAACTTTATAGCTTTTGCATTGTTGTTTCATACCCATCAACGAAGGTGGTAGAAGTTGGCAAGACACCTGCATATCTAAGGGGCTTTGATAAATATAAGGTTTTTAAACACATCAGTAGCTAGGTCGACAAAATATAGTATTAAATTATTCCTAAGTCTCAAATTAACAAAGAGAAATATGACATATAAGGGATAAGAACATCACCATCTCAGTAATGTAAGAACCTGGAGAATACACTTATCAAAGGCAACTTACATTAATCATCAATTTCCCATGCAAGAGTTAATGAAATGAACCAATATCATAGTGTACTAATTGAATATGAACACTACTACAAAAACATAGGAGCAGTAACAGAGAAATAGACAGTAAAACCCAATAGACAAACAGGAAAATCCCACACAAACACAAAAAATCAACATCAATAAAACATGGCAATTAAACTGGAAAACCCACTTAAAATTAACAAAAAAATATTGCATAGTAGTCTTAGTTTGGTTATGGGAATGAATTAAGTATACTACCATTCACCATACAAATATCTCATTTTGTGCTTTTAAATTGCTCTAACATGGCATTCTATAACAATGATTAATGCTGAAATAAGATCCCAACAGATGTGAAGTGTTTTCCCATCACTGATCAGCATTGTTAAGCTTTCATTATTCATGTTGAGTCCAATAATAATGTTTTAATCAGAGAATTTAATGCAAAGATTGATACACACTTGACATATTAATTTGCAAATTTTCATTGATTAAGTAGGAGAGAGAAGAAATGAAGTCAATAAGAGAGACACACCAGCGTTTCACGACAGAGTTGCTTGGAGTGTAAATTTCCAGGAAAGAAAGAAATCAATGTTGACTGAAATGTTCTACCCAGCTACTACTTGCAGATGTAGTATATGATACTCATATTGTTGGAGTAACCAAGACAAATGAATCTATTAGCCTATTAGGCAAACCGTGAGTGCTGCTTCAATTTGCAATCTTCTTAATTGCATGAGCTCTTGATAGCTAGGCCCAAAGAGATACCAAAAAACAATGGAAAATCAAAATCTCATAGCACATAGCCCACAAAATAATTAAAGGAACCAAACCAAACAACAGTGAAAATCAGAGGATCACACTCAAGACATAATGGAATATTGTTGAGTAACTAATGATATATAGAGGTACGTTACACACATTTCATCCTAATAATTGAACATATGGTGGTTGGTCAACACTGATTACTCAGTGTCAAAGTTTAAATCAAAGTTTTTCAGCCCTAGAAAGTATAAACATCTACGTTCAATCATAATAAACGAGAATACAAAGTAAGATGAATACTCAGCGCTGACAATTGCATTGAACTTTTTTTTTAGGGGAATTTCATTACTTAAACTTAATGCTGCATAAATCATCCAGAAAACTGAATATACATATCTATAGAAATCCTGAAAATCTATAAAAATAAGAAGAAGTTATGCAACACAACACACTCGATCACAAAGCACATATAAGGAACAAAACTTTACACGGCGTTGAAAGCAAATCCTTGATTGTATCTTTTCGCTCCTAGAATAATTAACAACAATACGTGGGTGTTAATGTTGAAAATGAAGTAATGATTGAAAAAAAGAAGAAAAACAACAATTGAATATTGGCTTTAACTTACTGAATTCAAGAATCGGTAGGCGACAAAGCAATCTCCGGAAGAGCTTGCACATCCAGAATTTGGCACTCTTCCTGCTTCAAACGATTTAACCACAATCAGCTGAAGCCATGACGTTAATTGAAGGGAGATTGGAAGAAACTACAGGAAAGTAAGAAGAAGACGGAGAAGAGCAAATAGTAGGTTATAGCGTTTTCTCTTTAAATTTGGAGGAGAAAGAGAAAAAGGATAAGTGACTTTCAATTTGCTTGCACAGTTTGTTCATCAGATTACTCCTACTTTCTAGGGTTTTTCTGTTTCCTAATCATTTTTGGAAGAATGTGGAGTCTTGGCTTATGCTATAAACCCATACTTGATTATATGCAACCTTTGTCTATCCTAAGCATAATAAGTACTCACAAGAAATCTAAAGATACATAACTAAAGCTCAATTAACAAAGATTTCTTGCTCTTCTTGATCTCCAATAAGCACGAAGGTCCAATCATCAACAATCTTGGTCAACCTTCAAACATTCAAACAAAACATCTTGCAACACATTAGCACAATTAAGCTCGCTTGTTTGCTATCATCAAATAGCTCAACAAATTCTCTCTTTTTGATGATGACAAACATGTGTGCTTATATCTCAATTAAAAACACAAGCTAAGTTTGCAAGAACTTATGCTGTGAAGCTGTTTCTCAGGAACAATTCCCCCTGAGACACAGTTCCACTTGACAAGCTGCACTTTTCAGCAGCTATCTAGATCAAACCATACTTACATCCATCAATTATGATAGACTTTCAACAAGGATTTCCAGAAGTAAAGGCATAGGACTATAATCAGCTAACTTTCATCACCAGAACCAGATTAGAATAGAAAACAAGTAAGCTACCCGTCCTTGGTGAACGAGGAAAATCAGAAAACCATAACTTAAACATAATTATGCAAACCTAAATGCACACATTACATTACTTCCCCCTTTTGGCATCATCAAAAGGCTAATTATGGCACAAATAAAGCACACATTCCAGAGTATAGCAAGTGTCACACCCATCGACACAAAGGGCTTAAGTGTGTGAACCATGCTAAGCACCAATTAGGTAGTAGCTCAAATATAACAATCACGTGATATTGGTCATCCACACACAACATAGCAAATAAAAATATGTCACAGTCACAGTCAACAGAAAGCAAAAATAACTGGAAATTGTCTCAAAACATGGCCAATCAAACACACACAAAAAAAAAAAAAAATGTCTTAAGCTGCAAATTGTTTTGGGGGTTGAGGGTAAATCTAGGCTTTGGTTGGACTGGGCTCAAGGTTGGGCAGGGGCATCATCATCAGCAGGGGTAGCAGGATCAGCAGTAGGATCCTGGTCATATTCTTCCACCACAGTTTCTTCAATGCTATCCTTCAACAGATCAAACAGTTTGGCAAGGGCAGTATCAATGCGGTGCATGTGATCCTCATTCCTCTTCCTCTCAACTCTGTACTCAGCCTTAATATCCTGATACTGAGCTATTGTTTCTCCATAAGCTTCCATCATGATACAATGAGCTTGAATGAGGTTCTTAATTTAAGTCATCAGCTCTGAATTGATTGGTTCCCTGCTCTTCTCTGATGGACCTGTTCCAGCTGATGTACTAGGACCAGGTTGTCCTGATTTACTGCCTTCGGCACTTGGACCTGTTCTAGGTGTTTGTTCCCCCTCAGCAATTGGTTCCTTCCTCTTATCTTCACTCTCTTTCCCTTTAAAGCCACAAGCTTATAGCTATTGCTTCCCCAAATAATCAGTCACTTTGGGTATCTTATGATCATCCATGTACACATTGAAATAGTCCATAATTTTTGACAGAATAAACCCATAGGGAAGAGAGTGAGCCTATTTCCCCACACTTCCAACAACCTTCCCTATGTGTTGAATCATAAGGGATGGAAGATTGATTGAAGTTTCAGTGTCCAACAACTCCATAAGAACCAGATCCCTGCAGTTTGCCTCCCCTCTACCTTCAGCCCTGGGTACCATGCACCTATGCACAAAGGTGAACAACATCTTGTGGTACCCAATCATCTCAGAGGTCATCACAGTCCCTCCTTCCAACTCATAGTCCCGGCAAAACTTCCTACAGATTCCCACGGCAGACATATCTTCTCCAACATTCTCCCATTTTCCATCAACATACACATCAAATCAATCAGCAGGCACACCCAAGAATTCTCCCAATAACACAACATCAAATGTAACTTCAATTCCATCTACCCTAGACAGAACAGTTCCAAATTTCAGAGAGCAGTTCACATAAAATTCCCTAACTACTCTATCACAGCACAACTCCACCTCAGAGAACAAACTTTCCCACCCCTGAACTTTCAATTTCTTAATGAATTTACCACAATTAGACTCCAAAAATAATGGAATATCAATAATTTACCCGGCAAAATCTTGCACTTGCGAAAATAGGCCAACTTTTCTTCATGAGTGGGTTTAGGTGTTTGTGATTTCTTGGCAGTCGTTGATAACCGTTTGGGTGTGACCTTCACTGCTGGGGTTCCCATAGGAGATTTTCTCTTCTTTCTAGTGGTGGAGGATCCAACCAAAGGAGCTTGTGAAGCCGGCGGTTTACTTGCCGATGTTTTCTTTTTCTTGGCAAATCGAACGCCAATTGGGGTCTCTTCCTTCACTTATTTCTCCTCCTCCTCTGAACTCTCCTCTTTCTCTTTCTCCTTTTCTGAGGAAACCTGATCCTCTCTCTCTCTCTTCTTCCTCTTCTACCTCCACAACTTCTGGTTCAACTTCTTCGAGTTCAGGTTCAGGAGCCCCTCTAACCTTCTTCTTTCGACTCATAGCAGTGGTCTTCATCTTTGGAGAAATCAAAGTTACGGGAGTGGCGACAATGGGTGTCTCCCCCAGATCGGCGGCTGGCGTGGCGCTGGAGTCGCTCGATTTCGTCGAGACTTGCTTCTTCTCGCCTCTTGCCATGGTGAATTTTGGGCTAGGGTTCGGGAGGTTAGGGTTTGGTAGAGAGAATTTGGGAAATTTTGTGAGTTTGGTGAGAATTAAGGAAATGAGGATCAGGATATTTATGTGGAGTTTATGGGAAAGTGGCGTGATTTAATGGGACGTGGGATAGGCGGTTAAGCAATTAAGTACATAATTTAAATATTAAATTTAAATTACTCAACACTTGGGCTGAATTGGGTCTGGGAATGGAACGGTTCCAGTTACCTGTTCGATCTTGTGACAATTTAAATTAATGTAGCATGGAAACTAAGGGCAATATCACATGACCCAGACGAGTACTTTAATTAATTGTCACACAGTTATGATATTACAGCACGCGAGTTGGGCTAAACACATATAATTCAAGGAATAGAATTTCTACTCATGCCATACAAAAACAATTCTAGCCAATCATTGGGGAAAATAATGAATGATGCATCTAGATAATTCTAATCATGC
>BSSO01007188.1:0-10000 GCA_030267885.1 Mesembryanthemum crystallinum | reverse complement strand
CTCTTCGATCAATGTCATCGTGAGCCACCAAGTACTCTAGTGGGATTTTCGTAGTTTCTTTACTTTTCAGGGTGAATTTGAGTATGTGAATTGTGCATAATTCATGTTCACTCCTGTCACTTTCACGAAACCTCATAAGACTCTTTAGGGAGTAGTTTCTAATGAAAACAGATTAACCATGCTTCCTACCAAAGAGCTATTAACATCCAACGGTAGTGAATTGCTGTGTGATTTCACCTTGTCGTGTTGCATGTTATAATCTCGTCCCATCAAATCTTGAATCCGGTCCCTTCTTCTCATGTCCAACGACACTTCGAAGACGTTCCTTATGTACGCCTGGCACATTTGCCGCCATGAGACAAGAGCGCCCTGCACATTCTGCATCCCAACGAAGCGGGCCGTGTTATTTCGTATCAGAGCCTGGTGGAGAGAACTGGTGCATCTCAGTGAGTGAGAAGTCATGTCAAAAAGTAGTGAGGATGCAATGAAAACCATCATGATCAACGGGGTGACGTTAGGTGAGTGGTGCATTAATGTGAGTAAGAAGCTTGAGAAGCTTGGCTAGTTCAAACAGATCTTGATTGCCCAATTGGAACACATTGATGACCTCGATGCCGGGTTAAAAGAATTAACCAGTGACAAGGAAGCTCTCGTCGCCACGATCCGGGAGTTGACTAGCGACCGAGACGGAGCTCGTGAGGAGATACACTACCTCAATGAGCAAGTAGCAGAAGCACATGACAAGTGTGCTACTCTGATGTGTGCCGTGAATAGTGCACCACAAAGAAGGGTGAAACCCCCGTCCGAGAAGCTACAATGGTGTCAGCGATGCAGAGGAGTTGGACAACTTCATCTTTGACATGGAACGGTACTTTCGAGCATGCTCAATAGAAAATGCGTTGAAGGTCGGCACGACCTTGATGTTCTTTGTGGAGGATGCCAAGTTGTAATGGAGATCCAAGTACGCCGACATTGATGTCGGCCGATTAAGGATCGATACATAGGGCCTCATCAAGGAGTAGCTCAAGAGACAGTTCTATCCGGATAACACCGACTTCCTCGCAAAGAAGAAACTAAAGTTCTTGAAACACATGACATCTATCTAGGAGTATGTTAGAGAATACTCAACGTGTATGCTCGAGGTACGAAACATGACAGAGAAGGACCGGCTCTTCAACTTCCAATTTGAATTGAAGGAGTGGGCTTAGAGAGAGTTATCGATGCAAAAGATCGACACCTTGGCACAAGCTGTGAGGACTGCTGAGAGATAGAATGACTTCCCAACATAGAGGGTTTCAGCTCCAAAGAAGACAGTCAACTCAATGTTAACTAGGATCGGTGGACAAGGCTCCAAATCCTACAGCTCCGGATCCTAAGTTTACCTTGTAATTTATCGCTTTACTTTACTTTTCCATGTACTTTATCGCTTTCCTTTACTTTCCATGTCATAACATAACTTGTAAGCATGTCAAAGGGATCTTCCTGCGCGTTTACCCTTCGATCATGGCATAGCGAGCCAGCAAGTACTCTAGTGGCATTTTTGTAGTTTCTTTACTTTTCAGTATGAATTTGAGTATGCGAGTTGTGCATACTTCATGTTCACTCCTATCACTTTCATGAAAGCTCATAAGACTCTTAATATAAGGGAGTAGTTGCTAATGAACACAAATTAACCAAGCTTCCTACCAAAGACCTATTGACATCCAACGCTGGTGAATTGTTGTGTGATTTCACCTTATTGTGTTGCATGTTATAATCTCGTCCCATCAGATCTCGAATCTCGTGCCGCTAGGAGACAAGAGCACGCCGCATGTTCCTCGTCCCAACGAAGCGGGCTGTGTCACTTAGGATGTGTTAACTTCAACTCAATATTATAGTTGTAGATTTTTTATCCAAATCATATTGTCCATACAACATGATATGAATTATTATTATTATTATTATTATTATTATTATTATTATTATTATTATTATTATTATTATTATTTAGTTTGTTGACAATAAATGGAAAACATAAATACGAAATATCATATAACACCAGAAAGGCTAGTGGGAACTTGATATGTGTCCTTAATAAGCAACATATATGAATTAAAAAATCAAATGAGCATGCTAAATACTCCTTCCGTTTTTGTTTTAAATGTCATTTTAGATTTTCGTGTACAAGTTTGACCATTGATTTGTGAAAATACTATTTTGATTCACAACATGAAAAAATATTTGTTGGATTCGTAATGAGATGTACTTTCATAATACAAAATTTTTATAATTTTTGATTATATATTTTGAAAGATATTTAAGGTCAAAATTCGAACTCGAAAAGCGAAAACAACACTTATAAAAAAACAGAGGGAGTAATTTTAATGAGCACCTAGCCAGACAAACGCGCATTTGTTTACAAGCAAATGAGCATATGTGCACCTTGTAATACTCCACTCATTTTTATACCTTGTGCGATGTACGAAACCATGAAGAAATTGATTACTTTTGTTTAGTTATTATTATAGTACCTTATTTTATTTTATTTTTGATTAGATGTTATAACTTCTATTATTTCGGTGGTAAATAAATTCCCATGATTCACCTTTAGTTTGAATGATGTTTTGACAAAATTAATGTTCATTCTCATTATACATTTGTTTAGTTACTAATAATAATTAGTTCCAATAGGATACTATATATTTAGTTTTCACATGATACTAAATATTTATTCTGTATGTAATTGGTAGATTATTAAAGATATTTCATATGTATAAGTTTACATTCAATTTCCAACAATGATAATGTGATGGACATGTCCTTAATGTCATATATCCCATTGAAGAATAAGGCTAATTTCCAAGGACCCTAAATACAACATTACATCATGACAAATGCATTTAACTTATCAATCAATCTCAATATAGATAAGGTTGATGATTCATTCTTTTTCAATAGAAGTAGTTATCATATCACCTTAAAAATGAAAAAAACGTTTACTTCATTTATGTATGAGCCCTTATAGACAAGAAAAACAAAACACATATAGAGAAAAGAAAAGTAGAGTGATAGTATCACTTCTCTTTCCACCATGAGGTGCGAGTTCCACTTTTTATACTCTCCGTTTCACTATAATCTTTACGTATTTCATTTTGATCCGTTCCACTTAAATCTTTACATTTTCCTAATTGGAAAATTTTTGAGTCTAAAGTTACCCACCCACCCCTCAAATGTGAATACAAAGGCATTTGTGAAGTTAAATACCAAAATAAATTCTTTAATTTACATGCACAAGTCAAACGTGGAACAGAGAAAGTAGCTTACAACTCAGAATCCTTTATGCACCTACAAGCTGTTGGCCCTTCTTATCTATACTCCAAAGCAAGAAAGAAAAAAGAGAGAAGAAAGCACATCTTTAATTTTCAAGCCAATGTGTTATCATTCCTCCAATTGCCACCTTATTATTCTATGGAAGACTTCATTAATCATTTGTGTCCAACATCTATAGATCCTTGTACTAATTGAGAAGTTGACTAGCTAAACCTGGCAAACACCTATATTTAACTAAGACAACTTTGTTACACATCAGTAGATCAGTCTTTACCTCACATCACATCACATCATACACCTCTATCTGGTTTAAAAATCAATCCAATGACAAACAAAGAGAAAGAGGGCTCAACATGAACAGGCCATGAAAAAATGGAATTTGAAATTCTGAAGTCAATTTTGTCAATTTGACACAAAAGAGACATTGTGAGCACCGAATATATAATCACATCAGAGCAGTTTTCAATATAAAGTTGCAGTCTTTTTTTGTTATAGTCTGATAAGTGGGGAAAAGAGCACCACAAGCTACACCAAGGCCACATAATAAATGGCCATTCGCAACACACAAAATCACAACATAAGTAGCCTTGGTGGCTGAAAAAAACCACATCCACCTCTCCCATGCCCTCTCTGTCTCCTTCTTTTTTTTTTTTTCAAAATTATTATTATTATTATTATTATTATTATTATAATAAATAAATAATCAATCAATTAATTACTATTAAAGTCATGCTCTACCCTACAAAATTATATTGTGCATTTCGGTGTATGTACATATGAATTTCTCCAAATAAACAACACTAAAAAGTCAAATGAACAGCACTAAATAATTAAATGAACAATAGAGAAGATTGATTATATAGCATTAGTAATTGTTTTTTTTTTTTTTTTTTTTTTGGAGCAATTGGTCTACTTATCTTATTCGTCCACTAGGGTAAAAATCAGTTAATCCACAAGTATACATGCAGGTAATACCCTGCCCAATCTCACTCTCTCCTCTAACACTAGTTATAGTTCAACAATCCAATTAAGATCCTAATTTTTCAAAACTGAAGTCTACACATTTGTACAGAATTCTAACACATACATTGAACTTGATGTGTTGTAATATAGCTTGAGTGTCTCTAGTCTTGCTCTGAAACACATGATATTCCTCTCCTGCCATATTTCTACTATAGTGGCCATGAAAGCAGCCTTCTTCCATCTCTTCTAATCATTCTTCCCTTTGCAGTGTTCAAGAAACCATTTAACTTTCCTTTTGAGACTCCATCCCCTTCTACTGAGGCCAATCCATCTCCTCATTTCCTGCCATACAGTTTCAGCTACAGGGCATTCAAAAAATAGGTGTGATATAGACTCTTCTGCATTGCAGCACAATGCACACCTGTTGGGTATGACTACCCCTCTTTTTTTTTCATGTTGTCTACAATTGGGAGTTTCCCAATTAAAGCCATCCATGTTGTTACTCTGTGTCTAGGAATGGCAGTGGATTCCCAAACTAATTTGTGATATCTCCATCTAGGGCTGTTGGTTCTCATGATATCATAAGCTTTCTTGATGCCAAATCTGCCTTTCGATCTCTGCACACTTTTGAACTGCATCAACAGACATCTTTGCATTCCACATTCTCTTTACTAATTCATCTCTGATTTTGGAGTACATTTCTCTAAAAATAAGAGTCATTTTGTTTGGGTTTAACCTCCCATATTGTACTACCATGTAGATGGTATTTCAAGGTCCATTGACTCCAAAGAGAGTCATTATTATTCTAAATGCACCATATCCACTTTACCATGAGTGTTCTATTCCACCCTAGGATTTCCTTGATCCCCATACCCTCTTCTTCTATAGGCTTGCAAAATACTTTCCAATTAATCTAGTTCACCCCTCTCTTTCCAGCTTCTGTTCCCCGATAAAATTCCCTGCATAGCCTCTCTAGTTTCTAAATTACACCCTTAGGTAATGCAAATATAGCACTCCAATATATGCATAAATGCCAAACACTACTGAGTTGAGTATTTGAATCTTGCCTGCATGAGAGAGGTATTTGTTGGACCAGCTGTTAAGTCTGTGCTATATCTTCATGATCCGAGCATTATACTGATATGTAGTCAATCTAGAGGCATTTAGTGGGACCCCGAGATATCTGAAAGGTAATTCTCGCTCCGCAAATCCAGTGTCATGAAGAATATGGGCCTTTTCTCTCCTTGTTACTCCTCCAAAGTACACATTAGTATTTTGTGCATTTGGTTTGAGGCCTGAAACATCACCAAACACTTTTAAGCATTCAGCCACAGCATTCAGAGAACTTCTATCCACCCTTGAGAAGATAAGCATATCATCAACAAATGACAGTTGACAGAGTTCCACTCTATTGCATTTAGGATGTATATGAATCTTCTTATCTCTTCTAACAACCTTCATCATTATAGTTAGGTATTCCATGCCCCAAACAAATAGATAAGGAGATATTGGATCTCCTTAGCTTGTCTCAATCCTCTACCACTTCTAAAATACCCATGAGGAGTGCCATCGATACATATTGAAAAGGTTGCAGTGCTTATGCAGTTCACCACCCACTTCACAAATTTCTGAGGGAATACCAATTTCAGCATGAGTTCTTCGAGAAACTGCCAGCTTATAGTGGCATAAGCTTTTTGAACATCAATCTTGACAACAGCTCTAGGGAAGATGTTCTTTCTGCCATAATTTTTCATTAATTATGGCAGCTATATTCATTAATCTCTTTCATTAATTAATTCATGTGCCACAGCTATATTCTCATAGATATTTCTCTCATTTACAAATGCAGCCTGCTCTTTTCTTATCACCTCCTACAGAACGAGTCTATTGGCTAATAGCTTAGTTATAGTCTTGTAAACCACACTACAACAAGCTATGGGTCTAAATTATGGCACATTTTGAGGTTGCTCTACTTTAGGTATCACTGTCACAAATGTTGAGTTGACTTTCCTCTTCATGTCCCCTGTATCAAAGAATTCTTTCATTGCATTGCAGAAATCATGCCCCACTATTCTCTAAGTCTTCTTAAAAAATGTGGATGTGTACCCATCTGGCTTGGGCCTTAATTTCAGCTAAAGACCATAAGGCTTCCTTGATCTCTTGATTAGTAATTGTGTTCAGCAGAGTAGCAGCATGTTGATCACTAATGGTAATTCCTCTATCAATCACTTCCGGTTGAACATTACCACTACAGTTTTCCCTGCTAAAAAGGTTAGTGTAAGAATCTATAGAACATCCTCCCCCTCTCCGGTATTTCCTTGAGCATCTTTAATTGTGAGGATTCTATTACAAGCATGCCTCTATTTTATTTTTGCATAAAAATAGCTAGAGCTCTCATCCTTCAAATTGATGTCATGTAATTTAGCCATTTGCTTGTATGCCATGATTTCTGCATTCTTCATCTTCTTATATTGAGTCTGCACCATTTTCTCTTCCTCAAGAATTCTCACATCATCAGGGTGATCACGGAGTTTTTTTGGGAGCTCATTAAGATTTTCTTAACAGCTTCTAACTTTATTAGTGATATTCATAAATGTGGTTTTATGAAGGAGTTTTAAAGGCTTCTTTAACATTTTTAGTCTAGTCATGAGTCTATTCATGTGACCCCCTCCTACCTGAGTGCTCTGGATTTCTTCAGCAAGGCTAAGAAAATTGCTATCATTACACCACTTGTTCAAGAATTTAAATGGCTTAGGTTCGGCTTTCATTAACTCATTAATGAATACCATGTAGGGGAATGGTCTGAGATGCCCTTTGTGAGGAAATTAGCTGAAACTTGAATGCCCCTGAGTTGCCATTCTTCATTGTGCATGACTAAGTCCAGATTAGAGGAGACTGTAGACACACCTGGTTGATTATTGCACCAGGTCATGTGGCATCCTGTAGCAACCATGTTAGTGAGCCCATTTCCCTGATTGCAGCCAACAAAATCACCAATAGCACCCAAGTCAGGTTCAGCTACACTGATCCTCTCATCTGGGTCTTTCACAACATTGAAATCTCCTAACACCAACCAAGGCTCCCTTATTCCAGTACCCATATCATCAATCTCCTTCCACAACTGCTTCCTTATCTCCCTTTCATTAGTAGCATAAACTATAGTAACCTGGGCTCTCAAGTTGCTCCTTTTAGACTGAATAATACAATGAATGAATTGTCTAGTAACTTTAGTGACAGTTACATCAACATTATATGGGTCCCATAGAACCTAAATTCTACCATTCCTATGGTAATCATAGTTGTGGTGTCTATGATACCTAGGGAAGTATTTATTACAAATCTTCTCATACTTCCTTTCCTTTATTCCGGTTTTCTAAAATTCCTAAGAAATCTAGTTTTTCTTGTCTCAAGAAGTCTTCTACTTCATTGAGTTTAATAGGTTCATTGCAACCTCTTATGTTCCAACTACCAAACTTCATTGTGGTATGAGGTTTGNCTCTTCATGAATCTCTGAGTCTTCCTATACCTCATTCTTCCCTTGAGACAATAAGAGGAATCTGCTTAAGACTCTTCATAACTGCCTGCAAGGATGTCATCTTCTTCATTAGGCTTCTGATTGTCAAGGTTGTTTCAATGTTCCCTTTGCTTGTATTGCTTCTCCCCTTCCCTTTACTAGCAGAAGCTTTCTTCTATATCATTGTAAACCCGTCATTTTCCCCTTCTTTAACTGCAGCAGCGATAGCAGGAGCTTCCACCATTGCTGGTTTATCCCCTGCACTCATTTCAGCCCCTTTCTTACCTCTTCCCTTTTATCGTTATTATTTAGAGCCCTTCTCTCTTGTCTCCTCAACCATCTACACTGAGCTTGTGTATGCCCCAGTCGATGGCAATGATGACTGAAAAATGGCACTCACTCATAAACAACCTCTTGTTCCATCATCTCACCAAACGGTATAACAAATGGGATCTATGTGACTAGAGTTTTGTAGATATCAACCTGCACAAGCACCCTAGCTTATGAAACTCTCTCCTTCTTGGTAGTGCAATGATCAGCAAACATTAGAAATCCCAATTTGCTTGCCAATTTACTCAACCCTTTTTGGGACCATAACTGAACATCAAGATTAGGGAAATTGACCCAAACTGACACATTTGTTTTCTTAGCCTTTTTTGGGAGACCATGGCTTCAATAGAAATGCCCTTTTGCCCACCATCCATGGTCCTCCTTTAGCACTTCATCCCTATCCTCCACTAACTGAAATCTGATGTAGTACCATCCTTTTTTATGGTACATAAGTTGTGGGGTAGCCACATGATTTCATTTTGCTGCAATGAACTCATGTATGGTTGCAAGCTTGGGAGGCCCTCCAATTATCACCCCCACAAGCGCTGTTCTCCAGTACTTAAGATCAAGATCCTCCAATTCCATGTGAACCTCATTTTCTTGTTGTATGAATTGTAGAGGCAATCCTTTATCTGGGTCCCTATTCTCCTTATAGCATTCTTCCAATTCTTCAATTTAGGTGGGTTTCGATTAGTGGCTACCTTAATACCCTCAACTTCATAATCATCCAATTCTCATTCTCACTCATCTCCCCAGCCTAGCTAATAGGACATTTAGGGTTATCATCATTGATATTAACCATGGTTTCAGCATTATCATGAACACAATCAGCGTTCTCACATAAGAAACCCGAATTTTTCAATTCAGGGGAAATGGGGCAATCATGAGATAACTTACCTCCATTAATCTGCAACTTTGGTGGTTCCATCATCTTCGTCACCACCGGACTGAGAAAATCCCCCAATTGAAGCTACTGCATCAATGGCGATTGCGATTTGGTCAAACCCACTTCTTCATTACCCCCTTCAATACTGGCATCACTAGATTCGCCTTTCTTCGCTGGTTGTGTTTTTCGATTTTATTTTGGTGGACGACCTCGCTTTCCTCCTCCCATGGTAGATGCATCGCGATGGCTAGGCAAGGAACTCAGTTCTCGCGCTGGAGACAGAAACCGTCTATAACTACCTCGGCATTAGTAATTGTAATTTTAATAATTTGATATTTGTTATGTACACTATTTATATACTATGACCATTTAAATTTTTGGGTATTATTACAAAATAACTGGTTGTTACCAAAAAAAAAAAAAAAAAGAAGAAGAAGAAGAAGAAGAAAAGAAAATAATTGGTTGTATTGTTATACGTATATCTTGGTATATAGTGTTGTGAAGAATATGAATTTGAAAAAAATAATTCACTGAGACAAAAATACATGAAGGCTTAGAATGAATAAAAAAGAGTGAAAAATAAAGAAAAACAAGATGAGTATGCAAAAAAAATAAAGCAATTTGTAAATTAAATAATGCGAAAATAAATAATTTTTTATTCTCAACTTAATTGGAAAGGAAATTATCATTTTAAATACCTAATGTTAGGCCTAATTGCAATTTGAGTAACTACCTTTCCAGTTTTCAATAATCCTATTTTGGATACCTGAAAATCTAGAAACTGTTCATTATGGATCAACTCACTAACGAGGTTAAAATTTACGCAAATTTTTGGGTGCTCTCAGGAGCACCCACCTAGGTGCTCCTGAGAGCCACCTGTCAGCGCGCATGTGGTCCACGCGGGCCCACGCGTCTAATAATTTTTTTCTTTTTTTTTTTTTTTACTATTGAACATAGATTCATAACCGATATACTGTAGATTCATAACAATATAACTA
>BSSO01007187.1:0-11197 GCA_030267885.1 Mesembryanthemum crystallinum | reverse complement strand
CTAAAAAGACTCCCAAAATATCTTACTATAATGACTCATAAATAAATTAGGAAATAAATAATAAGACTCCTAAATAAAATAAAATAATTCATGATGCTCATGCATCAGACACATCTATCTGACTCATTCTCTTATCTGTTTCAATTTCTCTCTCTTCCATCATCATCTACAACATCGACATCCTACAACTCTATTTTTTTTTTCTTCTAATTCTAATTCTGTCTGATTTCGAAATTGAGTCTTCAGTTTGCTCTCTGTATAGATTTCTATAAGTTCCCGCGTCCTCTATCTTATTTAACTTCACTTTGCTGCTTGATTGGAATTTCACTTAAGTTCGCTACTTGTTGATTGGAATTTTGCTAGCCGATATAAGCTCAAAAATAAACTTGATGATTAATAGCTGCAAACAGTGCCCTATGAATTAGATTGGTCGGTTTGAGGACTCTTTGCTATTGTGATATTGCTATAAAGAGCTCAAAGCAGGATCTAATTCCTTATTTTATGGGTTGATATTCGTTGTTCAATGCTAATAAAAGTTTATCACTAGGGGTTTTTGGTGATTGCTCAACTGATTACTGATTTGTGCCCTAAGGCTATGTTTGGTAGCTGTGAGCTGTAGCTGTAAGTGTTGCTTAAAATCTTGTTTGGTAGCTGAGAGAAAAAAGAACAGTTGCAGCTTCAAGCTGTAACTTTTACTCAAAATCTAGCTGTCAAGTGAAAGCTAATATGGGGGTAGCTTTCAAAAATCAGCTGTAGCTGTAGCTTTGCTAAAAATCTTGTTTGGTACGTGAGAGAAAAAAGAACAAGATGCAAGTTTGAAGCTGTAGCTTTTGCTCAAAAGCTGCCAAAAGCTAACTTTTTGGTGCCAAACATAGCCTAAATAGTTCATAAAAGGAGCTTTGGTATTGATCAAGAACTAAAGTTCATGAAAGTAAATTATTGACAAAAAAAGAAAAAAAGAAAAAAGATGGATTTAACAGCAAACAGCAGTATATAAAAACTAATAAACAACAAATTTTATACAATACAATTATTTGTGGTCAAAATGTAAATCTTGAGCCGGAGGGTGTATTATATTATTGTTCCAGAACTCATCTGCCTTTTCTTGAAACATCATTACACAAGTCATTCAAGTTTACATAATTTACCATGAAGTCAAAAAGGAATAATCAATGTACTACAGCCTAACTAAAGATAACTAAAATCCCTCGTAACTTTCTGAGGGAAAGAACTCTAACCCACAACGCAATCAATAAAAGCCTTGTTTTCTGCAGATCAAGTGCTTCAGAAATCACAACTCCATCATCTAGCACTTCTGGAACATGAGGATCATTAAAGCACCTGTATACTGAAGACCATGTCTGCATATGAATCTGAGTCGAGCCAGTGTCTCTGCGTAAAAGCTTCTAAAACCCAATAATCATGGGAGAGAATCATCCAAAGGAAGTAATCATAGTACTACTGGTTTTTGACTGTTGACATAACAGGAACACCCTTGCCAGTAAAACTACTACACTGCACTCTCAATTCATCACCAACCTCATAGTCCCTCTTGCCATTAGTCTGCAAACAAAAATGACCAAGTTTGAAGAATTAGTCTCCTTCATTAAATACTTCAATCTCAAAGGAATGTACAGAATAGTAAGAATCTAGTCGCAACAAGTTTGCATTGACTGTACTTAGGATTTAGAGACACATTGTAGATTGTAGATGACATAGAAGTTGGTAAAATTCTACTGATCAAAGTACTTTTTCATGATGCAGTTCTGATCCAGCAGTTGAGCTGTATAAACAGTTATATTCTTTAAGTATGACCTCCTTAGTAACACTTCCTCTCTTGGTTACATCTATTGCAAATTGACAATTTCACAAATCCATCTCACACTATGCTTTAAACTACCTAATAGTTACATCGGATATACAAAAGTTTCATGCATACAATGGTCGTTCCAACTACAAAACACCCTAGTTCTAGACTATGAACTACACCATAACAATGATTGATATATGAGAATAGCAATAGCAACAAAAAAGAGGAAATTACATAGAGACGTTGCCAGCTGAACAACCTACCTTGCCCAACTGCCTTTCCTATTCAATAGAGGCTTTTCTCGACCTAAGAAAAGGGCTGGGGTAAGGGACTGCAGTGTTCTACTATGATTCTTAGCCAGGAAAGTGATGCCAAGAGGATCTGCTAGTTTAGCAACATGCTGTTTATGAAATGAGAATTAATTATATTTTATTTTTAACTAGAGTTTTACCACCCATGTAGACATTCAGCATCCTAAAAACCTCCTCCCTGGATCTAAATTGCCTTTCCAGTCAACTAGTTTTTTCCCTACTTAGGTCCATACAAGAAAATGTAAACCAAGAAAGGCCATGGCTGTCATGACTTCCCTATACATGAAAGTTTCAATTTCTCCTAGTGCTTAATTAGTAGATTTTACATTCCAAAAAATTCTCTTTTATAAAACTCGTAAGTGTATAGATAAATAACCAACGAGTTACAAAGGTAAGACGAGATGTCTCTCTAAGCAAACAATAACAAAGTGCCCCTCCACAAAATCTGCCCCTCCTTGTGTGTTTATGTCTAGCCTAGAAATCCCAAACACCCTTATCTTATACACCAATCTTCCTTTGAGCATGTCAACTAAGAGACTTCATTCCTAGCGTTCCTATGCCCAAGCCCTGCCCTTTTTTCCCATCATAATTGATGGAAGAGGTGAATTGCTGCGAATCAATATCGACCCTCTTATTTTCCCTCTCATACACCAAAATTAGAGGACGCTTTAACTTCCATACCCCAACCAGTTGGACTAACAAACTACATCGCCAAAATTTGAAAAAATTGAGGATCATTGTCATCACCCTATCCCCTAAGATTTAACGGCTAATGCATCTTCCTTAAACCAAGTCTCCTCTAGACGTAACCTTGTTACAGGCCAGCATATACCACTCCAATAGCTGTCAGGGTACTCAGGGACTTGGGAGTCGCGTCATCCTTGATTAGTCCTTGAAGAATGTCTTCAGGCTGTTTTTGTTGCTCCTCCTATGACTGATCCAAGAGAAGGCCTTCCTTGAACTCACGATAATCTGAATCAGACTCAACTAAATAACACTCATTAACATGTCTACGGTCACCCCAACCTTTTCCCAATCTTTCTCCTATTCCAAAGTAGCTTCGAATACGCTTGAAGGCGTTTAAGACAAGAATAACAAAGTGGGGTGGTCAATCCTATCTCCAAGATCCACTTCGCTCCAGCACCGTCTCCTGGCCATGAACAACCTTCCAACCGTCCTGAACGTATAAAAATCCACCAGCAATCAGGCTATATGGACCTTCGGTTGCTTCCCTGCTCGTGTATTTATCAAGATCCGCAACCAACATGTGTTCTTTTTCTTTCCCGACTAGACACGCTGCTAGGCCCATCTGTAGCATGCCGCCCTATCCAGTCAAGTTGCCTCCTCAACTGTCTCTCTTTCTGCCCACCCTGGGGCATTCATCTCCCTTCCTCCCTCCAGTCCCCCTGGTGCCAGTAATCGTAAGCTAGCCCAATCAGCTGAGGTGTAGCGTTGGCATCTTGGGTCACCAAAGGAGTCACCACCAACCTTTGTGCTTGGGTTGTCCTGTGCAGAAGCTCGATGCTGCCCCTACGCTACACCTACCTTTGCAGGAAACCGCTGGTCTACCATCCAAACTTCGAGGGAGGTCCAAGCACATGCTCTCATAGTCTCAAAGGTTTTGGCTGAACCACTTTAGGATTCTTAAAGGAATTGAAAGGAGAATGGATGTTTCAGCAAGTTTAACCTTATTTTGAGCCACTCAACTCAAAGCACCACAAATAAAAAATCTCAAAAGATTAAAGGGATTGAAACTGTGTAGTGGAACATAAAAACAGCATACTGATAATGAATCACTGTAACGACTGATACTATATCCTTTCGCAATAATCATAAATGGTACTATGGCAGTGTATGCCAACAAGCTGTAGGACACTGAAGTGATACATAGGGTTAACAAAAGTAACTTAGCCAACTAAGTAAAGCATCTTTGGGCATCCATGCATACAATTTCACAGAAAGATTCTTGTAGGAATACTGAAAACCAGAATTTTGTTAGGTCAACAAACCAAGAATAAGTAACAATACAGAGAACAAATGACCATTTATTTTATTCTTCACAGCACGAAATGAGGCCTGAAAATGCATTAATAATTACTTATTTTGATATTGGCTAACATACCTCAAAACGGTACATTCCTTTGAGTCCACCACCCAGATCAAGCACTAAGCCACGCGCTCGAATTTCATGAACTTTCGCAGTAACCTTTGTGCCAAGTCTCAGGTCTTTTGCACTAAGACTGGCCCCTGCTACAGCCTTCTTATCTCCTCGTGAAGACGAGGTTTTAGATCTTTGTTTGGAGCCGGAAGGCTTGGAATCACCAGCAGAGTCTTCATTCATACCAGCAGATCTTTCTTCTTCATCACACTCTGCAGCACTTCGAATTAGAAATGATGGAGTCGAGGAAGTAGAAGCACTGCAGGTACCATCTTGGCTTACATCATCTGATGTCTCTTCTTTCTCACACTCTGCACCATTTCTAATTAGAAAAGAAGTAGAGGGTTTTAGTTCGTCAGCATCATATTTAGTTACAAGTGACTCCTCCGTGCTGCTCTGCTTTGCTTGACTATTAGAGACGTCCCCGACTGATTTCCTTATTTGTGATGCTGATTTTGCAGGGGGAACAGACCCATCATCGACATTGCCACTCTTCTTTTTAGGCCGTGGTAAAATTGCTTTGAGGGATACTTTGATATTACCACGAACATCCTGCCCTATACACATCACTGTAAGTTGCTGGCCAATAGACACCACGTCTGAAACTCGAGAGACCTGACAGGGAAAAATAGATATAAGATTTGACAGACATATGTTTACATATGCTCCAGAAAACATTCTGAAATGAAATGCTGCAGCTGGTGAAGAATCTTTGCACGACACTTAACCATTCATTCCTACACAAGTGGAAGACCTCACAACATAATCCTCAAGTGCCAAGCATAAAATTTGATCATATTGATATAAGGTTGATGAACTACCGGCAAAAAACCTACAATTTTCTTTTCTTCAAGATTAGTTTTGTTCTGCTGTGAAGGGCAACAATCGGCAACAATTGACGAGGGTAGAAGCATGGTGAATTCAACAGTTTAAAGCCAACAACATTCTACAAAAGAAAATGACACATCAAGGTCTTAAGAGAAAGAACACTTCGGATATAGACAATGTACAGAATAGCAGATATACACATCGATCTTTAAAAGTGGAAATAGGAAGCCAGAGAACTAGCAAAATCCAGGCAAAGGCGAGACGATGAAACATTAATATTTCCCTGTGTAAGCTTCTGAATTTAATGCTGCCACTAAACTTCTGCGTCATAGGCCAGTAAACTTAATACATGGAGACGGACGGACAAGATATAAGCATTTAGCGAAATAAATTCCAAATCTGTATCTTTGGTCAATGAGGAGGGAAATTACTATGAAAAAGAATTCTGGAAAAGTATAGAATGGGCCTTGCTCACTTACAGGTTCATGAGACAACTCGGATATGTGTAGGAGACCTTGCTGGCCACCATTGAACTCCACAAAAGCACCATATTCTTTGGTTGAAGTCACAACACCTTTATAAACCCCTCCAACTTCAATCTCACGGCCAATGATGAAATCAATCTGACAAGACAGCATAGTTAAGTACCATGACTTGTTACATGGTAAACAGATAAGATTCCTATGCCATCAAATTTATACAAGCTACAAACGTCAGAAATCTTGCGACAGGAATACTAGTAGGGTCATATACAGGCTGCTAGAAGTCCAATATTTAACAATTATAATATGCTAACACACAGAAGAAGCAGAGTTTGAAATGAGCTCCAATAGAAACCATATCACATCAATGCGCAGTCAAGACGGAAGAAATACCTTTTCTCGTACTTTGTCCATTACAGATTGATCTTTAGCAATTACAGTAATCGTGCTGTCATCAACAGAAATACGTCCCCCTGTTAAGACCAATAACATTAATACGTATATGGGGAAAAAATCACTAATTCACAATCTAATTGTAAATTTCCAGCCAATTCAGCAACCAATCACTATACAAGCAGTCCACAAATGATCTGATACCTCATCCATTCCTTAAAAAGAAGACTCGAGTTTTTTTGCTTGTAAAGGGCAGTTTAGGTGGCAAGTATGAATCTGCTATGATGCATAATTATATCATTTTGCAAGCAACTTCAAAATAAACAATCTGGAAATCAAACACAAGTAGCTTCTCGTGGTAATTAGTTAACCAATTCAATTGCTCTACATGTTGCTACCACCATTCTGCCAAAAAGTATTCCTTCTTTGGGCTGCTTGCCCAAGAAACACAAGTGTACAATCTTCAAGGTGAGAAAAGTGTGATAATAGTGATAGGGTTTTAAAAAAAAACCAACAAAAAGTTTTAAAACAAAACATGAAGGCTAAAGGACAGATAGTGAGTCTGAACAAGAATGTTTCACAAAAGTGGAGACAAAATTTAACTCAGCAAATGTTTTAGCCTAGGTTAATGAACTACATTAGATGCAGTTATCCCCTAGTTTCTTAATTGACATGAAATAGCAAGCCAGCCGAATTCCCAAACAAGACTACATTATTTTCCAAACATGTAATTTCATCTCAACACTTTATAATTACAGGAAACTACAGGGTGAGCTAGAAGTACCATATCCAGACACATGACCCTCAACAAATGATAGTTGTATGAGACGACGTGCATTGGTTGGTTATCATGCTTTATTATTCAGCTTAAAAGTAAGTAATTATGAACTAAGGTGAAGGGAGATTGTGATAAAGCTATCAAGTTGGTGAAGTACAATCACTAATTTATCACTCCATTCAGATCTCAAAGTCTGCCAAACAATCGCATTATTCAAGCAGTTAAATGAAGGTAAACCATGGCTGAAAGTTTAACAACATGATACAGAACACCTAAACCAAAATGAACCATTAAGCATTAACTTCATAAGCAAATAAAGAACAGAATTCCTTCCCCAGGACCGTGCTAACAAAAACCAACACCACCCATTGTGGATCCCATTCCCACAGCTAGCAGGCCTTGGAAAGATTAAAATGTACACTGACTGAACCATGGCATATTTTTGCAGATGCTACAATAATAAAATTAGTTTTTAGCTAAACCTGTTTCTTCTTCAATCTTTTTTTTCACGACACCTAACGGTCCAATCAACTGGCGAATAAGGTCATTACTGTACTTCATTGTAGCTGCAGCAAAGATCACAACTAAAGTCAGTAAAGCCATATCATTAGGGTGTCCAGCCATAATTTAGTTGTCAACAACATATACCTAATATGGGGGAGTTTCTAGTGCGTGGTACTTTGATCTCACGCTCCATATGGTCGAGTATTTGAAGACGACCTCTAAAAGCATGCTCCAAGCTTTCACATATTATATCTAATGGGATCCCAGCAGGTTTTATGTCCAGCTGAATAGCTGTTACTCCGTTCCGTGTCCCGGCAATTTTGAAGTCCATATCTCCCAGATGATCTTCCAGACCCTGAAATTACGTAACTGAAAGCTTTAAGCTCATTCTAAGATCAGTTAGAATACAGCATAGAAGAGCAAGTAATTTAAGATTGATTGAACTTTCACTGATAAGGGGTTGCAGGGGTACACAGGTTTAGAGGTAGGAAAGCAGTTGGGAAAAGACGGGTCAGGCTCCTCCTATCAGTTGATAAACAAGCAAATACAGCCGATCACACAGATAAATCTCTATGTTTCCAAACTTCAATCCGTGAAATTACATGGACTGTCAGATCTTTCTTTGGTTAGTTTTCCCTACCAAATGAACTGCCAGTTCCTCAGTTTACTGTTATAAAGAACCTAATACACATGTCTTGTATTTAGGAAATAACAAAAATCCATTCATAACTTTCAAATGAACAGCCTCTTTACTCTCACAGGNGCGGGAGTCTCTTTGGAGGCATTGGGGTAATGTTGATGTTGTTAACTTTCATTGATTTATCTACAGAATCAAATAAAATATGTACTGCTATTACATGTACATGAGTTACAATAGTCAATGACCCAAGAGTCCTAAGGGAACAAAACCTATTCCCAGAATAGACAACGCTAATTACATGAAAATCTATCAATTATGCTTTTGAATTATCCTTACTCCTGAAGAAATTGAATATCCTTCTGCATACAGGACATCACTTATCAAAATAAACTAAGATCTGTTGACAGAGTAGCAGACCAAACATATACGCCAGCACAAGTACATGCAATTCTATCAATCAACGGTGACAAAACAAAATATTAAATTACATTCATATACAAAATCATATAAACCACAACATAGGTGTCTTCTTAGTAACCATCCTCGACAATATCAGCTTTTCTCGTGATAGGGACCTGAAAACATTAACTTCCTATAAAAAAAAAAGTTTGACATAAAGTGAACACGGGCATAAGCATAACTAACGCAACGTGACTTTTCTATACATTGTTTTACTCAAGTTCCCAATGATAGAACAAATGCTAATAGACAACAACAAAATCTAAGACAAGCATTTTCCTGGTACTGCCACCAGAGAGAGAGAAACAGAAGAGAACAAACAAGGACCAAATGGGAGGGGGGAGGGCAAGGGAGACTGATGGTCACTACTGTATTGAACCTCATCAGGACATTAGCACTGCACCAAAGACTGAAGCAGCTTAGTAAAACCCAAGCTGGAGGAGAAACAGAGACGAAGAAAATCTAATAATAAAAAGCAAGACATGAACTCTAAAGCCAGCAAATAATAGAACATTAATCCACAAGAAAAGATGGATCTTAAGTTCCTCACCAAGATATCAGTCACTATACGGTAGTCCGTTACTTCACCAGTTATTGGATCAACTTCACTAACAAGGCCGACCGACACACCTGCTACATGTTCTCGTAATGGAATTCCAGCATCCATCAGTGCTATACTACCTATAACAGAAACAGATAAGTAAGCAAAGGGCGGGAGGCAACAGCTTACTATTTTATGGAAAATTAGTTGAGCATGCTATAAGACAAGCATTATCTTTAATTTGCTCCAAGGAAAAAAAAATTGAGACAGAGAGAGAGCGAGAAGAGAGTGAGAGAGAGAGAGAGAGAGAGAGAGAGAGAGAGAGCAGCAGCAGCAGCAGCAGCAGGAGAAGAAACATGCAAAGTGAAATTTAATATCAATTCCTGAAATTCCTAAGCTTATGGTTTAACAAACAATGACTGCAACTTCAAGCATGCAAACTCGAAATTTTAAGCTCAAGCAAAGAGCTCGGTGAAGATCTTCAATCACATTAAAGATCATGTCCAATTGAATGCAGAGAGTTAGGTGACGACCAACAGCACCAAGTATGCAAAGTAAGTTTTAACCTCCATAGAAGACAATATGAGAAATACCTCCACATACACTGGCCATTGATGTGGAACCATCGGAAGCCATTACTTCTGAATTCACACGTACTGTATAAGGAAAGTCCTCTTCTGGAGGAAGTAACGCAAGAAGAGCTTTTTCTGCAAGTGTGCCTACAGAGAACAGCAAAGCAAAAATAAAAGACACATTTTCAATGGGATATATAAGAGGACCCAATCAGATGCACATAATAGCAAATTAGAAATTAAATAAACTGTAAGCAGAAGATTCAAATAGTCATAATCAATAATGTATTCTTCGCAAATCAATTGAGTAATAGGCTGTTTGTTACCAAGGACACCCAACAGAGCAAGAGCAATGTCAATTGATGTTATCATCACGACTTTCTCCATTCCAAATTTGCAATTTGTTTGTAAATACTAAGTAGACTTGGACTATCCCAGCTTGCATACTTCAATCATACTCAAGAAAAAAATTCAGCGTTTGCAAGGGGAAAGCATAAAGCGGTATTTATAACTTAAAATCCAGTTGTAGAATACTCTTTTAGATATATACAAAGTAAATTATTTAAAATCAATGTAGGAAGGAGAGAATAAATTTCCACTCCAAAGAGACATTTACAATTGGCGCAGGTCACCCCGCAGCTCTAGCCCATAAAGAAACTAGGTAAGCGACCCTCTCCCAAAGCATGTCCACAGAAACCCTAGTGAACACTCGTGCATTCTTCTCTAGCCAAGTACACCACAACTCCGCGAAGAAAGCACTGTGCCATAACAACTTCTCCTTCCCTTTCCTGAACCCCACAAACCAAATCCGCAAGAACGGAGCAATGTTAGATGGACAAACCCACTACTCTCAGTTACATCACACTGAACGAAAAGATGACATACCACTACTACCCGGCAAAGCAAACAAATATTGGGCAATAAAACCAATCTTGTAAGGGCTTATCCTCTGCTTCGTATCATTTGTGTTGTCCTTATCCAACGCCAAATTCCACACAAATCTAATTTACTAATGGGAACTAGAAAAAAGGCGTTCCTAAATACCGAGGGAAGGACTTACAAGAGATCTCACCTGGAGAATCTCCAAACCACCTCCTAGATTCACTACAAATTGAAAGATGAATCCAATTCAAATGCTCCGGAAGGGAAGGGGAAGGGAGCTCCTGTGTCTCCTAAAACTTCATATGTACTAGTTAAATGAAACCTTCACACTTTTTATGGGTTGGGGGAAAGAATCAAAAACTTGTTATGTTCTAAACCAACAAAACTTCATGGCATAGACTTAAAGTTCCAATTACTTCTTTCCTGTTATCTGCATCACATATTGTTGTAAGAAAAGCAATATATATGAATAACAAATAGAAACCGGTGCTTTTTACAATATTTTGGTACAAAATTGAAACACCTTTGACGAGCTTTATATACTGCCCTCCATTACAGAAAATTGGTTCTAGTTGACTCCATATAATTAAGAAGAGTAAGGAAAACCAATCAAAAGTTTTATTGACCGAGGCACACATACACATAGTGGTAATGGTTTTTGAGCATTGTCAATATCATGTGCCATCTAGAAAGTAAGATAATCACTATAATGAAGGGGCCGTAGGGGAATTTCGGATAAAATCCAATGTCCAAACCAATCCAAACCGAATTAGTTGGTTGGGATCGGACTTTTTGTAATTCGGATTGGATTCGGACTCAAAAAAAAACAAAATTGGACT
>BSSO01007186.1:0-11197 GCA_030267885.1 Mesembryanthemum crystallinum | reverse complement strand
ATATTTTATAAGGTGGTTTTGTTAAAATAAAATTATATAAGGTGACTGCATAAAAAAGTCATATTTTAAAAGGTGGTTTTTGACAAATTTTTTCTTTTTTTTTATTCAATTTTTTAGATGTCTCGCCTATATGACGCATTTTACGCTGTAAAAAAATACTTATTTTGTATATATATTATAATATGTTACGCTATAGTACATTATATTATATTATAGATTAATTAAACTGTAAACATTAACAAAGAGCCCTATATTTTTTTTTGCCCTAGGGCCCATTATATGACAGGACCAGCCTTGCTAAACATTAAGCACAACACTAACAGACAAATTCAACCATAGACAAAATAAAGAACATAAAATGCCCCAACATAAGCTCAATTTCTGGAAAACTGAAATAAAAGCAAAGAACACATCGAAAATCGTAGGAAAAAACTTAAAAATAAAAACAAAACATGATTGGGTGAAGACGATGGATAAAGAGTAAATCCTGCAACATCAAACAGAAAAACTGTGTTTTGTAGAACAGATCTAGAACAAAATTGTACAACTTTAACCCAATTAATGTAGAATAACCCAAGAAAAAACGAGCGGCACTTACCACCAGGTCTTGACGGCGAGCTGTTTCCGGTTGAAGGTTCTCTCTTCGTTCTCTTTCTCTCTCTGGGCGCTTCTGGTTGAAATGGTACACAAAGTAGAAACCCACAGTCAGATTGACATTTTGGGCCAGTCAGACCCAAACACAACCTGATTAGGTTGGGTTGGGTTTTGGGAGTGGTATTTTTACCCGGCCCGTTATCCGTAAATTTGATTACAATATAATAGATCATTTTAGTAGCATATTAATAAAGTTGCAGTTGTTGACTAGTCTCTAGGTGTAGGCAAATAGCTACTCTCAAGTGTAGGCAATAATTTGCAGTGGAGGTAGGGGATGGAAGGGAGTGATAATTGCCAACATCAATTTATGTAATTACAATTACTCTAAGTTATTATAATTACATGACTAGAAGTAATAATATTTACAACCAAGTTAGCAACTACATATTCTATGAGTCGCCACAAGTATGTCTACAACTACAAAATCTTCATTACATTGTAATCACCGTTATATCCAAGTAAACACCACCTAAGTGTTAAAGTAAAGAGAGAGGATAGAGAAGTTTATTTGCCTATTTAGAACGATTGATCATATTCCAAATGGACAATATGGGATAGAGATGAACTTAGGGTTTTATTTTGGTGGATGGTTAGATTAATGAGGGTAGGTAAGGGGGCTTATGAGGTGTATTTGGTGAGAGTGTAATTCACTACTTTTTCTTTGTCAAAAATAGAAACGGAAAGGTTTTTATTAGACGGATTTATTAAAAAAAAAAAAAAAAAACAAAAAACTGGAAAGGTTATTCAGACAGTGGGAGTAATTTTTTTTGTGAAAATTTAGACCAATTTCCTCCAAATTGAACTTCCGGGTAAATGTACAGAAGACCAAAAGCCTTGTTTAAATGAGGTCAATCGAATCTAGTTGCATCCTTTACCAAGTGAACAATTGTTAAATTTTTGATCTTCGTGTTTTAATAGAGTACCTTAATCTTATCAATCACATTGAAACGCTGAATAGTCTCAATGTAATTTCTACAAAATTTCAACTCTGGAGGATTTGCACCTCATGATATTTATACAATATGGATTATGCACAAACATGGTTGCATCTTGTCGGGTCAACATGATATCGTCCTTGTGTTGCATCTTGTCAAGTCACATCTCCAGCCCCTCAAAGAGGGATATAACATGTGATGCACACAAGCTGTGCCAGCCCAGTGGGGTATCGGAATGGGCTGTACAATGGCTCCCTATGCTTATGCATCGGGTTTTCCTAATATCTCAATACGTGCATGGCATGCAGCCCATTACTTCATGCCAGGCTAAGTGAAAATCATGCTAGGTTGTGCCTCCCCTTATGCGAGCACAACCCGTGTCCATCTCTATATAACCAAATACCGAGACATGAACATCCATCAAATCTAAATGATTTTTCATGAAATACCATAATCATTTTCACCTAGTCACATGCACGACAAGAAAGCAACTAAGCAAGTCTAAATGCATTACAAGACTGACCATCCTTGCAAGTAAATTTCGTACATGGTACAGTCCTCGATGTAAAGGCTTACATGGTTAAATATATCCCTACGGCATAGGAGTAACTAGAAAATGATACTGCTTCTCAAAATTCCTGCTACAGAAAATTCCCTAAAGGCGGTACTTGCAACACTCCTTTGGAGAAAAACCTGCAATAACCTGCAAACGCAACCGTCCATTGCGAAAACTGATCACCTGTACACATTTCATGGGTAAGCTGCAGTTAAAACAAGTTGCTTGTACATTAGCAGGGATATCTGTACCTGCAAAACTCATAAACTTGCGTAAGATCACAACCCAACGAAAAATAACAGAGATTAGAAAACTTCAGTAAGTTGTGCAACGAGAACAAAACATACTAGATAGCCATGTGAGAAAATTGCTCTCACTACTCTAGCGATGCTGTGGCTAATGTTCTTGACTCTATATACGCATGCAAGCAAACACAGAAAAGCAAATAGTACATACATAATAATAGCACAGGAGTTCTTAATCACCTTTAAGGTGGCTAGTAAAATGCCTACAATATCGCTATAGACCTGGTAGACAATTGGAAGTGCTCAAGTCTCAATCTAAAGAAATAAGTTGTTCCCTAGTTCATGAAAGCTGCTATATTGACATCCTATACATGTTATCAACATTCTATCATCAGGCTAGGATTGGTCTCAGGATGGAATCAGCAAGGAAAAGTGGGGGAATAGTTTCTAGATTAAACATTAAAATTGTTTATCCAGATAATGATATCCCTATGCGCCTGAAGAATCGGAATTAAAAGCATCTAGCATAAGATCCTCAACATAAGAAAATTTTAGTTGCCCTTATTCCTAACCTGAGGTATACCTCTTGGGCAGGACAAACTTCAATCAAGGTGCCATTTTACATCACATAGCTGGAAACGGAGAGCAGTCACTCCTAGAAGGTTCTTGAGTGTGAATCGCCCAAAACAAAAAGGATTCACTCACTTCTAATCATGAAAGACATCAACGTACAAAGAAGAGGAGAGCAGCTAAAACAAAAACATAAAGTTTTACTCAGTCAAATCAATGTATTTGGTTCTTGCAGAAGAAGTTATGAAATGCTTTCAATTATGGAGTATGTTAAAGAGCAAGAACAATGGAATCTGCAACTAAAAACTTTTGGGGTTAGAAAAGAAAAATGAAGATGTCATGTCACAGGTGCAGACAAGAGACTCAAGCACATAAGGATGCAATGTGAATGATGTTTATAAGAAAAAGGAGAAACACATATCACTTTCCATATGGCATAAGTGTGAACCTGCACACCTGCACATTGGAAAATGGCTGTAAGAAAAATCAAGAAGACTCTTGGCTGATGCCAATTTGTAATCTTCTGCAAGCCACATAAGGTACCAATAGAAAGCAAGAAACGAACCATGTCATAAGTGATCAATATCCATATCCTTCCTGCCGTGGCTGTGGCTGCTGGTATCCATAGTTCTGCTCCCCATGTTGCGCAGGTCCATTATAATACCCATCATTGTGGTTGTTGACAGCATCAGTCTGGGCCTTGGCTCGTTCAGCTTCTTCTTTTTCCCTATTCCATTGCTCAATTTTAGCACGTCTCTCTTCACTTCCTTCCCTCACAGGGCTTCTGTCCCTTCTACCATCAGGACTTCTGCTTCTCCCTCGCCTATGGCGGGGACTTGTGCTCCTATGCCTCTTGCTCCGACTTTCGTAATAGGCATCCCTATCATCATGTCTTCTGCTGCTATGGCTACGCCCATGATGGCGGTCGTCATAGTCATAGCTCTTGTGTCTGTATGGACTTCGGCTTCGGCTTCTGCTACGTCTTCTATACCTCCCAAATAACTGGCGCCTCAACTCCCTGATAAGGCCAAGAGTCATAAAATTAAAACAGATTCCCAACAATATGAAGAAAAGAGTCTGACAATACAATCACAATTTTGAGTCTACCTGCTAATTCTCTTCAGATGCATGAAGTTACAGTATCCACCACGATTGCAAGTGTTCTCTTCATATTGTCTGCATGTGGCTTCACGAAAATCTGTGACTGGGGAGAAATCCACAATAATAGGACGACCTGCAAAGCTCAATTCCAAGCCACATCAGGACGAACACTGAAACACAGATAATTCTTTACAAAAAATCTAGTACATGATTAATAACCAAGATCATAATTACAAATGGAAAACAAAAGCAGATACGTTCCTAAAAATTATAATGCTTTATGAAGATCATACCAGCATAGTATCTGCCACTTAAATTGCGGAGTGCATTAGCAGCTTGCTCTTCTTCTCTGTATTGAACATAAACATTGCCCACCTGCGAATAAACAGATAAGACATCATGACACTTAAATCATGGCTATGTGCTAGACGCAATCTGACTATAACAAACATTACTCACCATGTGATCAGCCAGGTTGTCACAGACATTCAGTGACTCAAGTTCTCCATATTTGTTGAGCTCCTCAAATAGATCTTCATAGAAGTCCTATGATTCCCATCCAAAACATATTATTAGTAATCCATGAATCAATGGCAAATGCCTGATGTGTTTGAAGTGAACTGCCTACTTGAAAACAGTGTTACTCAACTCTTAGTTCACAGAAAACTGCCCAAGCCAACCCTTAAAACTCCAATAAAACCAGGAAAAAGGTGCAAAAATAGCCAAAATGGGACCCTTCAGAAGCATTGGCATATTATCGAGCGAGGACTCTCCTTACCAAGTCCAAGCAATGTAGTTCGTGAATCGCATCAATCAACTCAAAAAAATCAGAATTCACATTCAACCCATTTAGGAACAGTATGAACTATCAAGAAGAAGTTTTCACAAGACTATCGATTCCACATTCATAGTGCCATAGCTCCTAAGATTACAATACATGATACTATAGACATGATACTATATCAGCAATCAAAACCCACAAAATAAAAAGGAGCTGTATCCTCCTTAGCTCACGAATCACCAAAATACATCAACAATTTTGCGGAACAGTGACAACTTCATAACTCATAAGCGCTCAAAATTGTGACAGTGACACCTCTAACCACAAAGATCATACAATTCCACTCGATGTAAGAATTATCATTTAAAAAAACACCAATTTTACAAATCAACCATTGCAATCATCAAACTAAATCAAAAACAGTAACCAAAAAAGAGAAAATTTTCAGATTCAAAAACTGTGAGAATTACCTCGAAGTGCTCTTGAATCTTGCGAGGATCGATGGGATTACCCTGAGCATCAACACCGGGGGTAATCATATCAGGTCGCTGATACATATTCGACAACAAAAGCGTCGGGCTAATACTGGGCTTGGTGTGAAGCCTAGAGCAGCGATCGCCATGTCTGCAAGCTCCGATCTTGAAGTAGAACGGGCAATTCACCCTGTCCTTCTCTGTTCCGAATATCGACGCCAAGTGTTCCGCCATTGATGATGATGATGATGTTCCAAAGCTTTCTCTCTCCTCTCTCTCTCTATTGGAATTTCGGTGTTAGGGTTTGTGGAACAGTGATGAGGGAGATTCTAGAAAGGGTGGTAGATTATGTGGGAATAGTTTTTGGTTTTTTTTTTGAAAAATATAGCCGAGGAATTCTTTTGGGTTTCTAGATGGTTCTTAAAGTCAAGGATTGTGTATTAATAAGTACAGTGTTGAATTTTAAACATACGAGCTGGTTTGCCCGAGAGGTTAAGGGGGAAGACTTAAGATCTTCTGCACATAAGTGCGCGTGGGTTCGAACCCCACAGCCAGCATAATTATTCTCACTTTTTCTTGGGTAATTTGATGCCATAATCCAACATTTAGGCGTTCCAACAAAAATAATTTCATAGTTAGAAATTATTTTCAATAATTATTCTATAAAATTAAAATATACTCCATATATATATATATATATATATATATTTCAACATCAAATATAATCCTTTATAGCATTCACTCTATTGTTTTCTTTTAATTATATAAATTTTATTTTTAAATTGGGTGTATTGGTTTTTCTTATCTAGATATTAGCTTTTTCTTGGGTTTGTTGTTTGTTATGTCATTTAGATACTATATAATTTTATTAGCTCTAAAATGATATGTTTCAAACAAGTAACAACTTGTACAATAAGTGGGAGAGCAATTTGATTGGCAAAACTTGGAAATCACATACAGTGGTATGATTTAAAAGTGTATAGTTAGGATGTATTGATTTGCTTCGAGAAAATTCAAGTTAGATTAATTTAAGTTGAAGTTATATATATATATATATATATAAAAGAGATATACATGCTTAGGCCATAAAGATTAGGTCAAAATTTATAGAAAATGAGCCGAGTCTGTTGCTTATTTATGTATTGGACAATTAATTAGACAAATTCAAATAACATAAACATTTAAGAAGTCATGACTTATCTTGAAGATGATTATGAAAAGATACGTATAGAGGACTCCTTCAACACTAGCACTACAACCGCTTGTATATTCGTCAAAATTAGAGATTTGGTGTGGACAAGTCAGTTTTTAGGATATTGCTTTATTTGATAGATAAGTCTTTAGCCAAAATTTGATCTAGTTATTCAAGATTGTAAATCTCATATTGGCTTTGTACCTTCCTTAGTTAAAAAGAATTGTAGATTCCATTGCTCTTTGTTCATCAGTAAATTTTCTAAGTTTCATGTCAATATAGTTAAGAATTGCAACTTTAATCGTGTAAATAAAATAGTTTGGTGGGGTAGGAAATTTATTCTGCTACCTAACTAAAGGTAGCAAATCTTGATGATTGTTACCTTTAGGTGGTAAGGATTTAGAATGTGACCACAATGGGATCAATGCTCCAATTTAACACCACAATTGATTTCCAAGAGATGAGTACTTGTAAAAAATATACTTATAAATTATTCAAAAATTTGAATGAACTATACCAACAATTATCGATAATTTGAATAGAAAATTCTCAACTTTGAGCACACTCTATAGCTAATACAACACTATACTATACTTCATCTTATTGTTTTGATCACAGAACTCTTCAGCCCTTAAAACAAAAAAAAAATAACACTAAAAGAAACAAATTTAATTAGGAGAACCAACAAGAAACAGAAACTGATTCTGATCCCAGAATGACTAAACATTTCCCAGCCAAAATCCACCCTTTTTTCCTCTCTTTGTCTAGCCCTTCTATGCTCATCCCACATCAGTTTCTGCTTCAGTTTTCGCTCTCCCGATAGTGATGCTTGTATTTCACAGAATAAAGATCCTTCCCCTTGTATAATTCTGGCTTATTTCCAATGACCCACCATTTGTGTCAGCCAAATAAATAGTAGACATTCGCACTTAAGAATTTCCGAACAAAAAAGAAGAAAAGAAAGAAAGTAAAAACACCCCCGCTTATGCACATTTCAACATCCGAGGTCTAAAGGGAATAAGACACAGAATTTGTGCAAATGTTGTACTACGAAGATCATGGAGTGACGCCTCTTAAAGGGATCGAACGAAATCGATCATATGATGGTGCCAACGTAGCCAAATCCGACAATGAAGAAGGTGATACTTTGTAGGTAGAGGTAGATGTAGTAACTCCACCTTCCATACATATAATCATAGCATCCACAGTAGAAGAGGAATACTCCAAATCCGAGCTCCAAGAAGTTCATTCTGTCATCAATTTGTATTCAAGCATGTCAACATTGATTCTAAATACCAGAAAGAAGTTCCAAGATTTGAAATAGTTATACTAAGGAGTAATAACCAAATTTTGTCTTCCAAAGATTAGTCATGTGAATGAGACATTAACGATTTAATCAACTCAATGTTCTGTGTAAAAAGTACTAGTTAATGTTCTTTTCTTCTGCCATGAATGCCCTCTTTTGTCATCCTATAACGAAAGTATATTGAAATGCTCTAAGGCCTTGTTCATTTTGCTGTTTTCATATTACATTCCATTATATTCGACAACTTAATTTTCTCTAACATGTTATTCATTCAGTTTCTATTCATTTCAGTTTTAGTGCCATCAAATCCAATTAATAGAGCCTAACAAAGAGATGAATAGCTTTTTCTTTGTAGGTCATTGGGCAGAGCTCAGTCCTTTTTTAAGCCACGAATAACAAGTTCTATCATGTGTTAATAACAATGATGATTAGCAGGAAATGGAGTTTACCTTTCAAGGAACTTTGCTCGTGCTTTCTTCATTACAGCTTTTACGCTGCTCAACTTATTCTCCTTTTTGTTCTTCTGAGAATCTCCGAGCTTCTCAGTGACAACCCATTCGTTGACCCTTCCTGCTTCAAGGAGACCGATGAGGGTTGCCTTGGTTCGGTGCATGGACATCACATTCTCAAACAAGATCCAGTAAAACAACAGGTGAATTGACCTGCATTTTTTTGTTTCAAACCACAACAAACAATGAGATAAAGAAGAAAACAGTATAAAGAAGTGCCAAAAGACCAAATTAAAAAGAAGATGTTTGTTATAGATATTAGCACTAACTGACCTTGGGGTTCCAACAGCGTTAAGGACGGTGATAATTGATGGGATATAGACAGCTCCCCAAATAGGCACTTCAACTTCAGGAATCAAGATTGTCAATGGAAGCACCACACAGTAGAACATAAAGGTGACCATATGGGCAGTGATCTTTCTAACTATGAAGAAACTGTAGATAACGTAAACTTTCTTCCAGAACCTAACTTTCTGCAACAAAGACAGTCAGGTAATTTAAGTTAGATATAGTCAAGATCAACAAACTTCACCGAATTTATCCTAGAATTTGTTAAGCATATATATTCGAAGAGACAGAACACGAACATTGTTTCTGATGATCTCCATCACCATTTTCCTGAACAGATTAGCAGGGCCACAAGACCATCGATGCTGTTGGAAGCGGAAAGCCTTGAAGGTACTTGGCAATTCACTTTTGACCTAGCATCAAACAAAGAATAACACCAAAAACACATGTCAATCTTTGTAATATATTAAACCATTTGAAACAAATTACTACATGTTGACGGAGTCTTATTCTTCATGCTAGTTTGTATGCCAATAAGAACTCATTTATCCAAGACAGTCACTTAATTTGCTTGTGACATCGACCAACTATGCAACAAGACATAGATCACCCTATCCTTAGCAAGGTTGGTCTTTTAGAGGTTATATAGTTTCTCTTACGGTATTACTAACTTTTTGTCTGTCACATAATCTCCAACAAGGCATATGATTATTTGTTGGGATCACGAAAATAATGACAAGATGGTTAGGACCATGCAATAATTTCTCGGTGAGTTTTTGGTAACAATGCCTATGATGTAACATAGAATGAGACATTATTGTTGCGTCGATTAGTGGCTTTAGAGTCAATAAAATACCTGGAGATCACCAAGGTAAACAAATTTCCACCCTCGAAGACTAGCTCGAACAGCAAGATCCATGTCCTCCACGGTGGTACGATCTTTCCATCCTCCTGCCTCATTAATGGCAGCTATTCTCCATACACCAGCAGTCCCTATAAAACAAAAATAACCATTGTTTTTAGCCCAAATGATATTTTTTTTGCAAAAATTGATGGTTTCATTTTATTTTTTCTTGTTCCTGTACTGTCCAGTTTATTGTCAGATATATGCCCATTTCCTGAACAATCCCAGTCACTGTGTATGGACCATTACTATTAAATTAGTTTAGCAGATTTTGTCTGGTGGTGAGTCATTGTCAGAATCAGGAAAGGGCAAAAAAGGGTATTTTTGGAATGTGACTCACCATTCACCAAGCCTCCTTTTACTGTATTTATCAAGCATTGTTAAGAATAAAATAAAGTTAAGTTCTTGCATATTGAAATGGAAATGATGTCCCATCTCTTTGTACTGTATCCCAAATTATCAGTTTTTTACTTGGATAATTCAGGGAAAAAAATTACACTTTTGGTTATGTAGTGTTTTCTGAATTTTCAAGTGATGAGAAGTTTATTTTTGAATTATAAGGCGGTGGTAAATCCCATTTCTTATCTTAGGGGAAAAAAAAGGGTTGAAAACTTTGTCAAGATTGATGGGTGGGAAAAGTGGAAAATTTACCGTTGAAGCCAAAGAAGGCATGAGTTGAAGATCCCACTTCTTGCTCAACTTTGAAATGGTAATCTAGAGACATCTCTTGCATTCTTGTCATTAAGCACTCATCTGCATTCACTGCAATACAACAAATACCATTTTAAATGTTAGCAAATCAACATTATAAAACATTGCTATATATTCACCAAAAAAAATAAAAATAATAGAAGAAGACAAGTACTATATAAAACTTCAGTATCCAATCAACAGAATGCTCTTGGGAATATCATTTCATTGGGAGTTTAAACAAACAATGCACAAACCCAAAAATAAATAAATAAATAATTAATTAATTAAAAAAAATATATAGTTGTATATATGTTGAATATTATCCTAATTGACACTTAATAATTGTACGACTTGTTACAATAAGGGGAGTAGTTCTCGATTGATTATAAGGGGAGAACTATTCTAGTTGCCTATTATTTTCCATCTACTTAAAGGAGGTACCAATTAATGCCACCCCATAACCTTAAACATTGCCTAACACAAGCAAAACGAGCCAATTTTAGATAGGGATTGATTGACAAATAACTTGGGAGACTGTTTTCTTTAACTTATTTTTATTGAACTGAATAAATAGTAATTGAGAGTAAAAAAGTAAAAACTTATCTAGCGCGTAACCCTTGATCGTACCCTTTTAGAGTCCAAGGTCCAAATCTAGGACAGTATAGTTCTTTAATGTAAAAAAAAAAAAAGGTAATATAATTAAATTAATTTTTTGTTTTTGTTTTTTTTTTTTTTTTTGTTTTTGTTTTAAGGAGGTGGGGGACACGATGACACTAGGCAAAGGTAAGTGTCGGCGGGGGCAAGAGAGGTCCATTTGGTAGAGAGAGAAAGAGAGTAGAGAGAGAAAGAGAGAGAGAGTGGGGAAGTTGTCAGTGAGGCAGGCAAGTAAAGTAAAATAATGTTACGGACTTAGCTCATAGTATAATACCACGTGCTTGTGGGGTTGCCTAACTGCCCTCTTATTTCCTCTACATGACATGTTTCCCTTTT
>BSSO01007185.1:0-11198 GCA_030267885.1 Mesembryanthemum crystallinum | reverse complement strand
ACGGCCTACTTAACGAAGTTAGGTCAAGTCACTAAAATGAAATATTTTTTAAAATGTCAGGTCACCAAAATGGAATTAGTCAAATGTCAGGGCACAATTTATTATTACACCAAATGTCAGTGCACCAAAATGGAATTTTTCCTAAATTTTAAGTTGAAAAATAATTTCGTAAAACCATCTAAATTATGAATTATTATTTAAGGTTTATTTATTTTAATTTTTGGAAAGCACAAAGCTACTATGCTTTATTCTTTACCCATATTGCAGCCCACTAATATCGAGACACTCTTGGTAGGGTCATATATGAGTCTTTGTGTGTAGCTAGCTAGGAATTAAAAAGTAGGGAATCAAAATTAATTAAATTGAATGCCAATTTATAAACAAGAAGGCAAAATCGGACCCGTTTTTGTATCTTGAAAGTGATATTCTTGGACCCATTTTAGCTTTTTCAAAGGGGCTTAAAAATGCAAAATTGGTTTTATATAATACATTATACACTTTTTCCTTCTTGATTTTTTAGGCATCTTTTTTTTATGTCTTTTTGTAGTTTACCTTTTCCCCTTTTGCGCCGCACAGGAAAAAAAAAAAAAAAGAAGTTGTTGAGTAAAGAAAAATTATTAGGCTATGTGGCTACATATCATTACATGAAAGGAGATTATTATGGAGTTGTTTCTGTAATTTATAAAATGTGACATTTGTTGTTAGCTGTTAGGAGATGTCATGCATGCTCATGAAAGCACCCACACATAGGACTTGTTTTAAAGTGTTGATTATGGATCCCTTTGTCTAAATTTTTCATTCTTTAGGGTCACCTTATTATAAAATTGATTTATTAATTGGATTGAATTGAGCTAAATTGAAAATTAATTTGCTAATATCCTTTTAAACTCTTTTAAATGGTAACCTGAATTAAATGAACTATAATATATGAGAGAAAATTATAAATTGTAGAAATGAATAAATGCGAAATAGTAATGATCCCAAAGTTTAAAATGTCTTTGCTTTGATATTTAATCGAAAATGATCTCTACATATTTTTAAACGGTGGATACTAAACTAATGATTATAGTATGTAATAACATTGTACATTTGTATGTTTGGCAAAATCAGCTAGCTGTTCAATCAAAGTTAAAGCTTTAAGTTTTCAACTAGTTTTTTTCTAAACAACTAGTTTAATTCTTATCATTTTATATCAATTTTCAACTACTTTCTCCTCTTTTAACATTTTACAGTTACAGCTATAGCTACAGTTATTTTTACCTAACAAAAAACCTAAATACTCTATTCGATTTATAGACTCTAATAATATAATAATCCAAGGGAGGAAAGAAGAAGCAAAGAGGGTGGTCCAAGCAAGCAAGCAAAGGGGGCTTGAAAATGTGATGTAAAAGAGACTAGAGAGAGAGAGAGAGAGAGAGAGAGAGAGAGAGAGAGAGAGAGAGAGAGAGAGGGGTAGTGGATGAGTGGTCCTAGGGACTAATAAGTTAGAGAAATTGGGTGAACTTTGAGAGCTGCCTAATTAATTTGTGTGGGACATGATATGATATGATATAAAATGATCGAAAGCCACAAAACAAAACAAAAAAGAAAAGCAAGTTGTGTTGTGTTGTGTTGTGGTGTTTGTACGAAAAAGATTTGGTTTAATTAGTTTGGGAGAGCGAGTGTCAATGTTAATCTTGTGATGGATGAATGATGATGATGTTCAAAGTAATAAATACTAGGGAGTAAGTTCAAACTTCAAAACTCAAAAGGGGGGATGTTTTTGTTTTGGTGGCCTAGGGTACGTGTGTACGCGTACATCTTTTTGGTGTCTGCTTCTTTTGAGACTCTTTCTCACATTTCATTTTTGCCTTCTTCTTAGATAATGACCTTTAACTGAAGCAAGTATATAGTGTACTAACTTACATGTTTATAATAATGAGACTTTTGGGATATAGAAGATAAAACTGCCTTAGGATAAGGAAGAAATAATTCAATGTTTATATGGTGTATTCGGAGTTGCGAGTGTTTAAGATATATGGGACACACATTTTTAACATACAATTGCTGCACGTAGTATACTATACAAGTGAGTGAATACAATCAAATGAGATTTTAATCTAAAACTAATTTGGAAATAGGTAGAGTAACTCGCTTGGTTATCATAAACAAGTTCAAGGCTATTTCTTTTATCAATGTGGGACGCACATTTTAACCGGCTTTAAAAGATGAATGGAAATAGATAAAAATGTAAAAATGTTTTTTTTTTATTTTTTTATTTTTAAAACTACTTTTATATGTACTTGAATGTATTGAATCATTAACAGGACAATCAAAATTGAATGAATGGAAATATTGAGGAATTAATATGTGAGTGTCCCACAAAATTCTACTTCAACTAAGTACTACTCACTTGGCTTGAGTTGTGTGTGTGGTCAAAGTTACTTCCTGTATGAATTTAGTTCTAAGCCCAAATACCATGTATAAGTAATTCATTGTATTTAAAATGGATCTTTAGTTGAACTTGTACGTGATTTTCTAACCTGTCTCCTCCGTATTTTTTACGATAATTTTGAATTTATAACACGCTTTCAGAATTAAACAATTTTTTGAAAAATAAAACATTTAGGCATAATTTGGGTAAGGTAAGGTTAATAGAGAACTAGTTTTGCTAGTCTTCTTAGATGGAGTAACATTTAGTTGCATCTTGCATCAGCATTTGGCAACTGGGCTTCCCAAAACAAATGTCATTTTGTTACCAGGTATTTGGGCTTGGGCTGTATTATTCAAAGATGGACCGTCATAATTGTGAGAAGCTGAAAATGCGGTTGACCAGGCTTATGGGCTTGGGCTTTTTACTCTTTTTCTTGGTTGCTCTACAATGGAGTACGTTGAATCATTGCCAATTCTATTGCTACCGCCACTCAACTCAAACTCAAAGCACCACTAAGTAGTTAGCGTGAGTGGTTCAATACTTTCATCTTTTAAGCAAGGTCGAGGATTCGATTGATAGTGCTCGCTTTGCATGTTTACTGTTTCAATTAATGCACTAATAAGTAGTTAGTGTGAGTGGTTCAGTACCTTCATCTTTTAAACAAAGTCGAGGGTTCGATTGCACTCACTTTTGCATGGTTACTGTTTATGAGTAGACATCTAATTGATAACATAAACTCAAAATAAGTATTTTTCAATCAATTGTTGAAGAAGCCTTGTTACAACTTATAAGTCAGTCTATTCTGTTATTAAAGTTAAAAGGGATGATATAGATTAAGATTAGATATGTACCCAATAGACGTTTTACATGCATATTTGCAAAACAAAACAAGATAACGGAGATATGTGATTGAACGTATATCTTCTCCTTGGACCCCCACCAGGCCACCACAATGAACATGGCAAGAGTTGACATATTGCTGCTATCCGATTCTTAGGGTTAATAATAAATACTCCATGAGTTTATTTATATATATGCAACATACGATACAACGACCTACCATTTAACTAATTTAACCAACTTACCAATTACATGGTTTTCAAATCGATGTCTCATTTCTATTGACTTTATTCTGGTCATCCAATTGCAGGAATCCTATTTGGAAGTAACACTTGCTTGTTTAGTGTATAAGAAGAAAAATTGGAAATAAAACATATTATGTGAAGGAACCGATTCAACCAAAAGCTTAAACTGATGGTTGGAGGTCCAATCAAATATATATCCTCTAATATATTATTATGTCCTCCTTTTGTTTAGCTAAGAAATAAATGGAAATATTTAATCAACAAATTGTAGAGTTTATGTTTTAACCATCAATTTTAGTGGTTCTGTGGTCTTAATATAATACTTATTACGTGGGTTTGCAGTAGTATTTTATATATATCTTTATCACATACGTACATGCAGTTCAAGCAAACAGATCTAAAAAAACAATAAATAACATTTTAAGGGGCTCGGAATTTAGATTTTTGCATTCAAATCGCATAGGATCCTAAATCCTAATCCTATCATGTCTGTAAAATTGCAATTGTCAACTGTTAAGACAACTTTGTCATGATAAAAACTACTAATGTTGTGAAGAACGCAACGACACAGATTATATATACTCCTAATTACTTAAGCTTCCTATTGTAGCAATCCCTGCCAATTTTGCTAATTGCTACACGATGTTGGCGATCAGTATTTTCGTTCACAGCGATGGTTTGCAAAGCAAGGTTCAAGGATTAGAGCGAGCGCCAAAATATATAGTAGGGAATATATAGTACTACTATTTTAATTTTATTTCTAGAGCCGTGGACTTTTATTTCTGAATTGTTAGTTGTTTGACATTCAGATCATTTCATTGTAAGAGGTGCTATCCTATCCTATTCTTGGGTAGGCAGGCGCTATATAAAGTAATCATAACTTCATAAAAAGATACTCAACTCATATTATTAGATGAATAAAGGTCCATGACAAACAAGTTATTACAAATAGAAAGCCGATTTAGGATGTGTTTCAGTTCACCTAAAAGTATTTGAACTGAACGAACTGAAATGAGATTCACTAAGGTAAAATGAACACAACCTTAGTCAGAAAATATAAATAAACTGGTTGCATGGGAAGATTGGCCAATCTAAATTCCAAGCAGGTCAAAATTATATTTATACCTTTGTTTGTGCTCTAAGTAGTCTCTTAAATTAGCGTTTAAATTCACTCATTATGCATTTCGGTAACCGCTGAATATTTTATATTTGTTTGAGGGAGTATATTGCTTTGTAATTTACTTATGGTACATGTAAATAATGTTTCATAAATAATGTAATTGACATACATAAATGCAAAAATCCTGCTATACTATAAGCCACGCTAGCCCAAGGCTAGTGTACTCCATATTTTTTAAATTGTGAACTTGAAAGGAGAATTAAAAAAAAAAAAAAAAATCCTGAATTAGGGGCTAAAAAGTCTATAAGATGAGAATGTCAAAGTCAACCACAATATCTTAATAAGTTAAGGTTTAAAAAAGTCAAAGTTATAGCTCATGTTGCATAAGTCAATACCCACCATGTCTCTTATGATAGAAGTGTGGGTCTCCAAATCTGCCGTCCAAGCAATTACACAATCTCCAACATCTATCGGCACGCGTTCCCCAAATCTTAATCAACATGTTGTTAATTCTGAGCAGTTGTTTTTCCCCTTTGTTTTGTTTGTTAATCAATCTGTAAGCATGATTTGAAGCGATAAACAAGCCTTAATCATCATGTTAAGCACTTCAAAGTTCAAATCATGCTAAGGTCGCCAGTCAAACTGACGCATGATATGACATGGTTGATCATTGAATTTGAAATGATTTACTAGTAATAACACGAAGGTTGTGTTCATTTTAACTTACCAATTTTGTATTTAATACAGTTCAGTTATTATTCTATCAATCTAGTTTAGTTCTGTAGTTTAAGTTTTTTCTCACATGTATTTATTCATCCAATTCAATTCAGATAGTTAAGCTTAGCCTGTCAAAAAGCATCATAGTGAGTAACTCTACCCACTTTATAGGAAGGGTTGCGAAGAACTCACGCAATCATGTGCTTAGGACTTAGTTATTTTTAAGACAATCTTTAACTACAAATTTCAATGAAGATATATTATTATTATTATTATTATTATTATTATTATTATTATTATTATTATTATTATAGAAAAACAATCATTCTTATAATTTTAGCTCCAACACTCAAAAATCTAGACCGAAATAACATATACCCTAATACTAGGGCTGTAAACAAGCCAAGCTGAACTGAGTATTGGTGTGCTCGTGCTCGGCTCGTTTATTAAACGAGTGTCAAATTGGTGCTCGTGCTCGACTCGTTTATTATCGAGCGAGTTTTGACCGAGTTTGTTCGCGAGCAGCTCTCAAGTACACCGGTTTTTATCGAGTATCTGGGTACTTAAACGAGTAGTGGGATGCTCGTACTCGGCTCGTTTATTAAACGAGTATCAAATTGGTGCTCGTGCTCGACTCGTTTATTATCGAACGAGCTTTGACCGAGTATGTTCGCGAGCTGCTCACGAGTGTATCAGCTCGTTTACAGCCCTACCTAATACAGTGATTACTTGGCTAAAAAATACAAAATACAAACCAAAATATATAATCTCACTCTCTATTTTTCTCTCCTTCACATACCATATGATTTGCAATGGATCAGAAGACCAAAGTTTCCCTCACAGTTCTAAAGAAATATACTCAAACACAACTCCAATCCATCATACTTGTCATAGGAGTAGAACAATAATTGAGTAGAACACAAAGTAATTGAGCCAACACATAACACACTCGCTTTGTACCGTTGACTATCATATTAAAGGTCAAAGGAGAGAGAAAACATCATTAATTTTGAGCAAGATACGATTATGGCATGAATGACGTAACATAGATTTGGTCCGCAAGCGCCAACAGTTACAATTCCCAACTGAAAAATTTGCCGCCCCAATCTCAATTCTCAACGGTCACAAAATAAAAAACATCCTAAGTAGTACTAACTGGCAAACCAGACCCCCTAGACCCTGGGACAGATCAATATAAATCATTAATTTTGTTGGCAGCTCATCATCTTCAATCTTCATCATCAGCTTATCATCACTTCATCATCTTATCAGACCATGATATGATTTATGATTCATTATCATCATCATCATCATCATCTGTTTAACCTCCCATGTTTTATGCGACCGACCTTTGTTGCAAGTGGGGATTAAATTCATTTCCTCTCACTTAATTACTACTGTCATTGTCTTTAATTTATACTATACATTTTGGGATAATCCTAGCTAATCATTTGTTTTGTTACCCCATTTTAAAGGAGTCGGTTATTCATATATATATATATATCCCCATCATTTATTATTTGTTTAAATAAATAAAGCTATTAGCTCATTTTTGAGCTCTATATAAACCAAGGTTGTCTCACTTTATTATTGTCCCTCACTACTTTCAAGAGTTGGAAGCAAAATATAAGAGCAAGGATTTTGAGATCAGACCATCATTACAGTGGAAAGCTTAGCTACCCTTGATTAAGTACGTAATTAGGGTAAGCTTTTTATTTAATTTCTTCCCACATTGTTCTTTTATCTTCCCTTTTCTATGTTTTTATTTGCTACTATCATCTTATATCTCATGTGTGTGTTTTACATGTCTTCATATATACATATACATATTGTGTACATGGTAATAAGGATACTAAAAACTATGCTACATTTAGTTTCTTAATTAGTTACAAATGTTCACTCGTTCGCTATTTGTTCTAGTTGCTTCGTAAATTGGTGGCATTGAACATTATTTGTCATGTATGACTCAAAAATTAAATTATGGATGACGAACAAACTCTCCGTGCGTGGTAATAGTACTTAGCTATGAGAATTTCAGTCGTAACTTATTGCTAGGGTGAACAAGGTCGTGACTATAAGTTATACTACACGACTATTGCTTATAGGACTCAATCTTAGCTTGTACCATTTCCCATGATATTATTGTACTTTTGCCACATAAGCTATTACATCATCATATGAAAAGTTTTTCTACATGAAATCATCTGTGACATAAGCAATTTAATTAATTACTTGTTAATCACGTGTTTATCTATAATTAAAATGCTATAAATTGAAATTAGAGCAAGCAATCAACTCTAATTGAGACCTAGTAATATTCTGCCTATCTTGATGTGCCATGCACGACTAGCTAGCAAGTACTAAAAGAGCTCAATGTCGATCAGATCCATTTATTTGAACAGTTAAACCTACTTCCATTCTTCTTATAAGTCACACAATACTACTTACAATAATTTGGATATAATAAAATTGAATCATCTATTAATTACAATAAGAAAAATAAGGAGTTAAGCATATACCTTCTACTCAAGTACTAATCCAAGAAGAAAAGTCTCGCTCGAGAAATTAATTAATTAGGAGTTAATCCTGTGTTGTGTATGTGTTGTCATTAATCTCCTGTTCATGCATCATCATCTTCTTTGTCCAATACAGAAAAAATCGAACCATATTTTGGAACACTTAGTTAAATTAGTATATATATATATACTACTATTACATACACTTGCTGATCATAGATTATATTAATTAACCCTGTCTTTTAATCACAGAAGCAAAATTAAGCACAACAATGGTTTCCAAAACCCTCCCAAAGCTCCCTACCATTAATCTCGGCGGTGAGAACATCAAGCCAGGCACAACCTCATGGTCCTTAACGTGCAACGCCATTAGACAAGCGCTCGAAGATTATGGATGTTTTGTGGCCGTGTATGACAAGGTTTCTGAAGACCTCCATAACAAGGCGTTCGATGTAATAAAACCCATGTTCGAGCTCCCTGAGGAAGCTAAGGCTAGAAACTCTTCCAATTTGCCCTACCATGGTTATTACAAGCCTGAGCAATATATGCCTCTCCTCGAAAGCTTTGGCATTGAGGGTGCACCAACGGTTGATAATACTCGACGTTTTACTGATCTCTTGTGGCCTAATGGAAATCAACAATTTTGGTAAGTATAAGTTAATAGTTCTCCTTTGGTTTGAGTCACAGGTTCACCTTGAATTCATTGGGTCGGGACTGATACTTTGGTTAAAACTAATTAACCTTGATATGTAACCCAAATTTATTTACTTTTGATTGGAGATTTAATTGGTCACTATAACTAAAACCATTGCATTTTCTTGTGTATTGTTTAGTGATGCTGTGCATCAATATGCAAAGCAAGTATCCGAGCTAGAACAACTGGTGATAAGGATGGCGTTTGAGAGCTATGGGGTAACTAAGTACCTCGAATCTCATGTCGATTCGACAACTTATCTTCTTAGGATTGCCAAGTATAGGGCACCTCAGAATAAGGAGGATCAGATTGGGGCTGTTGCTCACACCGACAAGAACTTCATCACCATACTTCACCAAAATGAAGTTGATGGCTTGGAGGTCCAAACAAAGGATGGAGAATGGCTTACTTACGAGTCCTCGGTTCACTCCTTTGCTGTCATGGCAGGGGAACCATTATTGGTAGGTGGTTTTTTCATCCCACATTAGTTAGCATAAATTTAAGGGCTAATTAACTTCATAATATATAACATAATTTGATACCCTTTGTTTGTGGATTTAATTAACATTTATGGCTTAATTCTGATTAGGCTTGGAGCAATAACAGAATACATGCGCCTCTTCACCGGGTGATGATGAAGGGGGAGAAGCCAAGATACTCACTTGCCTTGTTCTCGACTAGCAAAGACACGATCGAAACACCCAAGGAGTTGGTCGACGATGAGCATCCGTTGCAATTCAAGCCATTCGACTACATGGGATTGCTTCGTTATTACACGGAAGATGTAACTCGCATGGCAGTGTGCACCATCAAGGACTACTGTGGAGTCTAACTACGTACACCTCTTTCGACTACATATTGTTCTGTCTATTGTTACTCCCTTCATCCGAAATTAGCAGTCGCAATACTAGTTCAAAGTAAACCAGCTATAAAGGTGACTATTATTTCCAGACAGAGGAGGTATATGTTAAGGAAGATCCATCTTATATTGGACATATCATATCATGTAAACTGTGTATGTTTTCTTATAATTTGTACAAGTTTGTAAAAGTATTCAATGACAAAATGGATGGCAATGGCATACCATTTATGTGTCATATCTTGGTGCAATACAAATTCATTCATCATGTGTAACATCTTGTCTTGTAAGGGAAATTTTAGATTGGATGTTAGTTGTTTTTATAGCAAAGGACAGCACCCAAAGGCCAAAACCAAGCAATCCCAAAATAGAATCATCTAAAGGGACCATTACCATTCATTCACTTAAATCAACAATTTTCAGCTCATAATTGAGGAATAAATTCCTTTCCTACCAACTGATAGTCAATTTTTAGAGTATTGGACTAGTACTTATTAACAGATGTTATATATCAAAAACAAAGGGGTGAAAGAGACCTTGCAAACACCATGTTCTTAACAGATTTTGAGACAGTTGGGTTGTGGCTTTCATTCAACTGTAGACAAGCAAAGCAACCCTGAAAACATATATATCTTCAGCTCTATTACATGCCATAGTAAAAGACAATATATAATAGTCATAATTTGTACTAGATTATGATCATGTATGCTACTCATTATTGTGTACTACTTTTGATCCCAAATATGTGTTATTTTATTTGGAGTTTTACATATCTATTGAGAAAATGTATTCAATATATACTAGATAAACTGACTCAAAAATCCTTTACATTATGTAACAAATAAATACACTTATTTGTATAAGTTTGAAGTAGGGTATAACAAAATAAATAAATAAATAAAGGTAAATGAATTATAATTAAAATGTAAAATGACACTTAGTAGGTTTGGAGGAGTATAAATATATAGTCAAGGCTTTTCATATTTGACCAAAATAGTCAAATAGGGCAGTCCATTTGATCAGGAAGAAGTACGAAATTACAAAGTTGTAGTATATTATTATCTAAATTCTTTTATTTTTTCCATTCGAAATTAGAGAACAACAATAGATCAACGGGTTTAAAGTTTCATTTCTTCTGCTCATGTAATTTATATATGCTCAAATTATACACTATAAAAATAACTATTATATCCGGACGCAGAAATACATATATTTGCGCAAATAAGGGGACACATCACACATGTGCAAAACAATCAAACATGAATGAGTGTGACCATACTAGTTCTTGAAGACAAAGAGCGTGTAGTAGGATGAAGTGTAGTTGGGAATAATGAGCACTAATTGGAAAGTAGTATAATACTCAAACTATGGCACATAGGAACAATTACTCATAGCCGCCTAAATCTTTGGTAGATCTTCCCATGTGATACAATATTCATAAACATTTACTTATATTTATATATGATGCCAACATTTATATACTTCCAAGTATATATTATGATTATAATTGAGATAAAATATAAAATCAAAAGCCTACTTGTTTTTATAATTCCTTGATCCAAGAGAATCTTGCCCTCTAAACCAGGAACAAGAATTCCCTGGGATTGTTTTTCCCTCTTCAACCAAACAGAGCACATTGAAAACCACATATATAGAAGGAGAAATCTTAAACGGCGTCGTTTGATCATGATTAAACAAAGCCCAATGAACAGATACTAATTAAGATTATTTATGTACCCAAAAAAGGGGGAATTAAAACAAAGATTAACACGTAGAACCAATCTTATAAAATGT
>BSSO01007184.1:0-11198 GCA_030267885.1 Mesembryanthemum crystallinum | reverse complement strand
TTTCCCATTTTCTGAAATTTGTATGGAAATGAAAATTTTACAAAATCTCACTTTTTTCTCAATTTGATGGTTAACTAAACTAAGGGCAAACTCCTCACTTTTGAGGAAAAAATTGTCCAAAAAAAGGAATATGCCTAGGAGATTATGTGACAACCAAAAAAGGAACTTGCCTAGGAGATTTGGAGACGGGGGGAGTATCCAGTTTGTCGTTTCTTATTTGTCAAATTTTCTGTTTGATTTTCACTTGTTATGGAGATTTTGTTGATATCACTGTTTTGTGAGAATTAGCTAGGGTTCCCAAATCGACAATTGTCAATTGTAGTTCAAAGACGAACGAATTTCATTAGATTGTTTGAGGGCTTTTTCAAGGTTGCATGTGTTTAATGTTTATGTTGTGTTTATGTTGATTTGGATGTGTTTATATGCTGGTTTGGGATGTCAATTTCATTACTAGACTATTAGGGAGGGAGGGTGGCGAGTGAGTGAGTGAGAGAGACACAAATAAGATTTAGTCGGATCGTGAACCGATTTCAGCCACCAAACCACCACCACCATGGTGGTCACCGGAAACCGGCGATAATATTCGTGATGGTGTTTTCGCCCGGAACATGAACTGGTTAAACTTGGAAAACATGAACAACTCCTTTGTCAACTAGGAGAATAGAAAATTAGTTCCTTTGTCAACCAGGAGAATAGAAAATTAGTGTTCTTACTGTATCCGTGTTTTCGGGCTTGACTTTATTTCATTAATTGGGTTCTAAGTATTAGTATATTTGCTGATGAATGTTTGATTATATTGAATGTGTCGAACAGGATGACAAAGAAAAACAGGATGACAAAGAAACTGCACCAGAATAAGCAGTGCCCTGTTGAGACTGGGGTTAGAGTATGTTTATTCTTCCACCTTTCCTTGTTATTGAATTGTTATTTTATTTTATTTTTCCTCCTCTATGAGTCATTTATCAAATACTTGATGTTTAAAGTTCACCTTGAAAATTCTTTTGGTAGCCAAGCATTTAGAAGAAGTATAGTTCTGGCATCAAAAGCCTCAAAAGTCTTTAATATGTCTCATATTTCAAATGCGTCTATTGTGAACTTGGTATATACAGGGACGTGAGGAAACCGTTCTTAGAAGGTGCTCTGCAGACCAGCATGGTGAAGGGGCTAAAAAGAAGGACGCTATATCCAACCAGCAAAACACGAAAACAGATACCAGTAAGGGTGGATCAGAACCGAGCATGACATGCCCTGTGCAGACATTGGTATGTGAATTCTTTGCTTTCCATTGCTAGATTTTTTTTCCTGTCACGCAGTTGGTTCTCATGTCATGTTTGATGACAAATGTTCATGTGAATTTGTTCCATGTAGAAACCTAGCAAAGGCAGTAAACCATGGGATCCACGTACAACACACATGTTAAAGATGTTGCGCAAGGTGTGCTAAATAACTACCTGCATTGTTTTTTAAATTCGTCGTAGCCAGTCATACGGCAATCGAGTCATTTCATTTGGCATGAACATCTTAATTACACAACAACTCTGGTGCAGGGTCGCTCAGTGAGGAGGGTCTTGTCGTCTCGAGCTGCTAAGTTGCATAAAAGTGGAATGTCAGTGGCAGGAGCGATACATAAGCTGGGAGTTCGAGGTGCCTTCAGTAACTGGCATGATGCTACAAGCATTCCTGTGACTGTGAAATCAGGTAGTGGATGCCGCCTTATGATCTCTAGACCTAGAAGAGCATATCAACGAAAAAAGACCATACGGGAGATTGAAGAAGAATTGTTACGTCAAGGATGTAGAAGAGTAGCATAGTGCTTTCAGATATTGGTATGCCAATTGTCAAGCCAGTGTTCTTTAAGTTTAATGCATCTGTTGTTCTCAGTCCTAGCAATTCAAGTTAATTAACACGTGTTTATGTGCAGGTAGCTTCAGCTTTACTGGAACTAAAGGAGCCTTCTCAAGCTGCTTGATGATCTATCTGCTATGTTTATATTAGCGATTTATGATTTTCTAGTTGAAAACTGCATTAGATTATGTAGGAGTATTTAGCAAAGTAAGCTCGAAGTTTTTTTTTTTTCCTTTTTGTGGTGAGGCTCACCATATCTAGTCAATTAAGGTAATGGATGGCTCTGTTTGACAATTAGTATATTAAATCAGTGGTTTGCTACTTTGTTATTGCATTAGTGGTTTAATAACAGACTAGTATTTGTGCGTATATGCCCGTGCTTGGCCTTATATATCATTTGATGTTTGCTCTAATTTTTTTTGATCAACAATGTTTGCTCTAATTTTAGTTCACTGAAAAGTAAAAGAATATATAACACATTACAGGCTACAAGCCTACAACATATCATTTCTATAACAATTTTCAATGCTAATATGCATTCATTGTAGACTTGCATAGTTGAGGCTTTCTAGCATTACTGCATTAGATTTTGCCGAATATATGTACCATCAAGTAGTGAAGTAGGAAGTAAACAAACTTAGCTACAAAAAAAAAAAAAAAAAAAAAAAAATGCTCCTTAGTGGGTACTAGATTTCCTCTCAATGGGAATGCATTTTCCTCTTTGTGGGTACTAACTTTCCTTTGTGAACTTCCTTGTTGGCGTACGCTTTGACCACCATTTCCATCATTCTTCTTTCTTCGTCTCACCACTCTGTCTCTCTCCACCCCTTTTGCTTCTTGTTTTTGTTATTGTTTTTGTGTGCTCTCTTCAATGGATCTGGGTGTTGACGGGGCTCGAATTTTATGATACATTTTCAGCAAATTTGAGCGATGATTCTGAGGAGGACCTCCAACTCCCATCTAATGAAGCTCTCACTAAGAGAGTCTCAAATTTGTGTTTAATTGGCAGGGTATATAGTATGTATATACTAGAAGGCCCGGTAAAATGAGGTTAATGCGCTCAATTATGGAGAAAATTTGGAATATTCAGAGCAAGCCCTCCATTACAATTTACAATCATGAATGAATCTGATTTTCTACTGATTTTTACTAATCAAAAAGATAGGGATAAGGTTCTTGAAAGGGGAATTTGGTCGGCGCTAGGAAAGCATATTATCATGAAAAAATGGGATGACAAGCAAAACCCAGAAGATATTGATTTTCATACTTGTGCGTTTTGGGTTCAGATTCACGGGTTACACTGTCATGACTGGAATTTGCCTTTTAATCCATTTGTTGTCGCGGATCAGGTTAATTTAATTCCCAAGAGAAAGCATTGAAGGAGAAGATTCAATTGAGGCAAGCTTAAGAGCGTGCGCAACATTCGCCCACTAGAGAGTCAAGTGGCATTACTCTTCAAGATCAAATTATCAAATACTATGCCAACTGCCAAGACAAAAGCTTTCAACAAGACAACAGCAAGCCCTGGAATCCCTGAGGATACTAGCAATGAGATGGAGTGTAGAGTCGGCTACGCCTATGAGCCATGTCCAATTCCTAAAGCTTGAGCCTATTACCCACAAAAAATCACAAGATAATACCCCAAACAAAGCTTGTTCCATAAAATTAAAAATTGACCCACCAAGCCCTTCTAACCATTACTTTGTTACGGAACCAGATGAGATTGCTTACAACCCACCACCTCAGCCCAATATGATGACCTCCTTAGGCCTATGTCCACATACTCTCGACCTTGACTATTCACCACCACAACTTGACCACCAGAAAGCCAATCCAACTAAAACCATCCAGGCTCTCACATTCATAGCTCTCAAGAGAAGTGAATCGATTAACTCAAACCCTGCTGAACCCACCAAACCAAACCCAGGTTCCATAGCAATTGCTAATTGTTTTGAGAGGCTCACCCTTAAAAGAAAAGCTCTAACCTCTGTAAAGGATATGGGCGATCCTTCGTTGCAACTCCCTGAGAAAAAATTGAAATACAAACTGAATTGTGCAACTTCATGTGTGAAAGCCCCTGTGAGGGGTAAAGGAATAGCTAGCTTGAAATCCCATAGCATGAGAAGGTGCCGGGTTACTAAGCACAGTTTGAAACGTGTGCAAGAAATAAGTGCTCATGACAATGTGAGGGCGCAAACATCTGCAGAGTAATGCTTGTGTTGATATGTTTGAAAGGGTTGATGAGGTTTCTAGAAATAATGTCAAGGCTGAGGAGGCTGGCCATCCCGTGCCCCCATCCCCCAAATGAGGCTCATTTATTGGAATTGTCGGGGCTTAGGGGAACCCGCGACAAAGAGTCACATAAAGACCCTAATCCGGAGGCACAACCCGGAGGTGATTTTTCTTTCTGAGACTATGCTTGAGGAGAATAAAACAAGGGACATACTTAGGTCCTTGGGGTTTGTGAGTATTTTGGCAATTTCCTCTGCTGGGAAATCAGGTGGCCTTGCTGCATTGTGGAGGAGGGGTGTGGAAATTGATATTGTGATGGAATCTGATCAGATCATTACTCTTAGAGTCAAGTCGAATCCACCCAATATTCCATGGCTGTGTAATTTTTTCTACCGTGCACCAAACCACCATGATCAAGGAGCCTTTTGGGATGCTATGGCTGCTTTGGTTAATGGTTTCGATGCACCTCAATGTTTTGTGGGTGACTTCAATGACATTACTGACCAAGAGGATAAGGGGGGTAGACTTTATGCTTTCTCGTCAAATGGGGGGCTCAAGGGTGCTATTTGTGATAACAACCTGATTGATTTGGGGTGTGCTGGCAATCGATTTACTTGGAGGCAGAAGAGGAACGGGGTGGTGACTGTGCTTGAAAGATTGGATCGAGCTATTGCTAATGTGAAATGGAGGGATGCGTTCCCTAGGGCAATTCTTCACAACCTTCCCATTGTTAAGTTGGATCATGGGCCTATCCTTCTTGATACTCAAGGTGAGAGAAACAACGGGCCAATTCCTTTCAAGTTCGAGTCTATGTGGCTTCGAGATAAGACGAGCCATAATACAGTTGCAGATGCGTGGAGACAAAGAGTCCTTGGGACTAAGAGTTTCATCCTCAAGCAAAAACTGAGAAATACAAAAAAGGCGTTGAAAAGATGGAACAAAGATCAGTTCAGCCATGTTCAAACCCAAATACGAGCCACTTTGGAAGCCATTGAAAAAATTCAAGCATCACCAAGTGGTATGGCTTGCAACCAGCAGGAGGAAAGTAAATTGCATGCCACTCTCATGGAGCTCCACACTCGTGAGGCTTGCCTTACGAGACAAAAATCGTGGATACTTTACCTCAAAGAAGGGGATTTGAATACAAGATTTTTCCACCTGTCCACTATTGTTCGAAGAAGGAGAAATTCTATTGATGCCTTGAAAATTGGAGAGGGTTTTTGGACTCACAACCCGGATGAGATCTCTAAGGCATTCACAGATTACTTCACTGAGCTGTTTACCTCTAACGACCCTATTTTTCCTGTTAATCTTGAAAATTTGTTTCAGGTGAATATTTCAGAAGAGGAAAACAATGCACTTAATCTGATTCCGGATGGGGAGGAAATTTTCCACACTATTAAAATGATGCATCCTACAAAAGCGCCCGGACCCGATGGGTTCCCTGCCTTGGTTTATCAAACCTATTTGGCTACTATTAGCCAGGATGTAATCAACATGGTTTAAGAATTTTTCCGTGATGGGCAGCTCCTTCAAACCCTCAATCACACCCACATTACCCTTATCCCAAAGTCCCCCACAACTGCTTCTGTAAAAAACATTCGCCCAATTGCGTTATGCAAGGTTGCCTACAAGATAATCTCCAAAATCCTTGCAAACCGTATCAAACCCCTGCTTGATAAACTGATTTGCCCGTACTAACCTGGTTTTGTCCCAGGTAGAGTGATTGCGGATAACACCATCCTTGTCCATGAGGTGCTGCATACGATGAAAATGAAAGAAGAAAGGTGGCTGGGCTTATGGCCATTAAAGTCAACATGGCCAAAGCTTATGATAAAATGGAATGGCCCTTTTTGTTGGCCATTATGAAAGCTATGGAATTCGATGATCATTTTTTGATGCTGATTTCGCAATGTATCAGTTCTACGTCGCTGTCTATTCTCATTAATAGGAGCCCGAAAGGCTACATTAAACCTAGTAGAGGACTCCGCCAAGGAGATCCGATATCCCCTTTCTTGTTCGTGATTGGCATGGAAGCTTTTTCTAGGATCATCCTCAAATTTCAAAATGAACAGAAAATCAAAGGTGTTGCGATTAACAGGTAATGTGACGGTATTGTGCACCTTTTGTTTGCCGATGATTTGGTTATTTTTGCGCAAGCCAATGAAAATAATGTTGTTGCAATCAATGAGGCTCTTGATAAAATGGAGGAGTGGAGCGGACTCGGGCTAACAAGCGAAAATCGGGAGTTTTTTTCAGCCCCAATACCAAGCCCGAAACAAAGGGTCGTCTTCGAGGCATCCTCAATCTTTCCGCTATGGATAAAGATGCCATCTACCTTGGTCTTCCTTTTTTTTCGCAACAATGGTAAAAATAAGCGGTTTGCATATCTTAAGGATCGACTCAAATCGAAACTTCAATCGTGGAAGGCAAGAACACTTTCACATGCTGGCAGATCAACTTTGATTCAAGCGGTGGCAGCTGCTGTTCCCTCCTATGCTATGGGCTCCAATGATTTGAGTGTCTCAATTTGCAATGAGGGATTTTTGGTGGGGTAAACAACCAGGGAAGCGAGGTATTTTTCTGAAGTCTTGGAAGTCGATTTCTAGGCCTAAAGCTCTTGGAGGTGTGGGACTGAGGCGTATGTATGATTTCAACAGAGCACTGCACTCCAAACTTGCTTGGAAACTTATGAAAAATGAGGACAACTTGTGGGTTCAGCAACTTCTCCGAAAGTATTGCAGACGCATTAATTTTGCTTATGTTAAGCCTCACCCATCGGATTCCCCTCAATGGAAGGAGATCCTTTCGAATAGGGATGTCATCTTGTCTAAAGCATGTTATTTGATCGCGGTACACAGCAAGATCAATATTTGGACAGAACCTTGGGTCCCGTTCCTCGAAGGGTTTGTCCCTCGTGCTAAATATGGAGCTGATATTGTTGTGTTCTATGTTCAAGACTGTCAAGAGGAGGGTCAGTGGAACCTCAACGTTATTTTTGATCAGTTTGATCACGAGTCTGCTGTTGCAATTCTCAAAATCCCAACCCCTCTCCCTCCTCAAGGTGATTCCCTCATTTGGACACCGGACCGCAAAGGGGAGTTCTCGGTAAAATCTGCCTACAAGTGTTTGAGCTCGTCATCCGATGTTGGCCACCCGGACCTCGACGGTGCGTTTTGGAAAGTGCTATGGAAATTGAAACTCCCACAAAGACTCAAATTTTTACTTTGGCGAATTGCGTGGAAGGCGATTCCTACTACACAAGCTCTTAATTTCAGAATTCCACAAATTTGTGATTGTTGTCCATTCTGCCAAAGTAACTCGGAGTCCTGTGAACACTTGTTTTTCCACTGCCCCTTTGCCCGTGGTTTATGGCTCCAAGCAGCAGGTTTCAAATCAGATTGCCAGCCCTTATGGCTGATTGCAGATTGGCTCCTTCAATGCCTTGATCCGTCTTCTGATCTTCTCCGCAATCGTGATGACAAGGAATGCTTTCCGCTCAAAACTGCAATTATTCTCGACTCACTCTGGACTACCCGCAACAAACTGGTTTTTGAAGGTACTGTCATAGATCCATCTTTTCTTTTGGCTTCCATCAACAAGCGTTTTCTCGAGGTATTTGATGTTTTTGAGGTTTTACCTGTTCCAAGTTTACCGGATGTGGGTGTGGGATTCCTTCCCCACCCCCTCGTGTTTGTGTGACGTACCATGTTGATGCAGCACTTAGAGATGGTTTTGCAACAGTGGCGTGGGTCAAGTTTGATCGAAATGGTGATGTTTCCATGCCTGGTACTTCGATGCTTGCTTCTGAGGAACCTGCTGAAGCGGAAGCAACGGCAATTTGGCAAGCACTTCTCGATCTCAAAAGCAACTTCTTGAATGAGACTGCAATTGTTTTGAGTGATGCTAAATTAATTGTGGACGACCTTAACGCTAGGCCGCCGTTCCCATGGAAATTAAACTATCTTCTGTCAAAAATTTCTTCTTTATGTTCTAGTCTTTCTGTTAAGATTAATTTCCATAGTAGAAGTTGTAATGTCAAACCTCATATTTTTGCTGCTTGGGCTGCTAGGTCAGGTTTCCAAGGCATTTTACCTGTGAACCGCCTACCCCAGGAATTAGGCTTGTAACTGTACATGGCGCTTTTTGAGGCCTTTATATATATTGGTCCGCATTGCTTGAGCAAAAAAAGTAGTAAAGTATTGCAGTATACGGAAATATGAGAGGAATGTTATATTCATAATTATTTGGACAAACATTGGTTATGACATAGGAATATAGGATCTACACATTTTAAGACCCACGTGTTGTTGACATTTTCGATCAAAATTGATATATGGATCTAACATTACTCGAAATATACACACTTGTGACTTGTCCAACATATTATAATTTTCTTTGTCCATAAAATGATGCAAATCTTGTTTATGTCATGTGTATGCAACCTAGTGTAGCGGTTGTGTGATAGAATCAGAAGTATCATGGCGGTCTCATCTTTAGGAATCAAGACTTTGCAAATACTCCCTCCGTCCTGCTATTACGTTTCCAAACCAAAATTGGCACAAGAATTTAGGAAGAAAATTTTAGCCATTTTTACCCTTGTGAAATAGAGAGAATATAATAATTGGTTGTGAGAGAGATATAAAGTTAGAAGAGAGAGGGTGACTGGAGAGAGGGTGACTGGAGAGAGGGTGATTGGAGAGAGAGTGATTGGAGAGAGAAAAAAAGAGTTTTTTATTGTATTTTTTAGGTAGTGGAGGGGTAATTTAGGGATGATATGGGGGATTATTATTTGGTTTGGAAAGGTAATGGTGGGACAAAAATTTTGGTGGTTTGGAAACGTAATAGTGGGACGGAGGCAGTACTTCGCATGCTTCATATAAGGACTTTTCATCAAATTGGAGAATGAAGTGATGTCGTTCCAGAGTTTGTCAGTCTTTCCGGGTGGGAAGAAGTGGCTGAGGAATGCCTTGAAAAAGTCTTCCTATGTCGTGAAGGAACCTGCTGCACTGTTTTTCAACTACTCCTTCGCTCCATCGTTGAGAGAGAACGGGAACAAGCGAAGGCGAATGTCATAATTAGGAACACCATTGACCTTCATGATGTCGCACTTCTTGAGAAAGGAACTCGAGTGGTTGTTTGGGTTTTCCATAGGAAAACCTCAAATTGATCTTGCACGATGCTAGGCTCTATGACCGTTGGGGTGGAAAAATTACGGAGAATGTTTGCCATGATTGTCTGATGTTGCTGTCTTAGTGTCTTCTAGCTCTCTTAACATCTGCAGTGTGACGTCGAAACGTGACTTCCGGTTCAGGATCCAGGGGAACAAGATCGTTGGACCCTTTACTCCTGGTGTGCATACAACAATACTAATCAAAATGTGAGTACTGACAAGACAGTAATAGAGCAAACAGTAAAGAAGAAAAAGAAAAAAGCTTAGTCTAATCAAATTTGCTTAAATTTGATATTGGAACAACACGTTACTCCCCGGCAACGGCGCTAAAGATTCATTCTAACTGTGAAGTATTGCTCATGTTATATATGGATTAAATCAATCATGAGCATAACTCCATCTTCTAAGATACTTACGGGGCGTTTGGTAAGTGGTAATGGGAATATGAGGGATTTGAGGTGGGAATTTGGTGGTGGGGAATTTGATGGGAGTTCAAGTTGTAATTCCCAATACCTAGTTTGTTGTCTAGATGAGAATAGTTATGGATTTTAGTGGTTGATTTACTAAAATACCCTTCATTAATGATGAGGAGTGGTGGAGATTGGTTAATAAAAAGGACAATATAGTAATTTAAAACTAATACCTGAATTCCCACCCCAATACTAGCCCCCCTTAGGTATTAAGTTGGTGCGAATTGGAGCCTTTTATTCCCATCCCAATCCTTCATGTAGGGCCTGTTTTTTTCAACTTGTCTAGATAAGTTTCAGTTTAGTTCAGTTCAAATAAGTTCAGTTCAGTTAAAATAAGTTCAGTTCAATTCCTGCAAGTTACTTTTTAACTCACAGATTACTATTCATTCAGTTCAGTTCAGTTATGATAAGTTCAATTCAGTTCTAATAAGTTTAGTTTAGTTCAGTTCAGTTCCAATAAGTTCACTTCAGTTCAGTTTCAGTTCTATCAGTTTCAGTCAAAAAGAACAGCCCTTATTCCCAATCCCACAAACCAAACTCCCAATCCCACAAACCAAACTCCCATTCCCACCTCTCTATTCTCTTCTCCCAAACGCCCTATTATTACTCAATTCTCACAGATGCTACACAATCCCATTTTCAAGAGCCTGGTCATAGCAAAGGGAAAAGTGGGTTGATGCGGTTTGCTTATTGAGGGGTGACAAACATGACTAGAGGTTTCCCGAGAGAGTTAGGAAAGGGTGGTTTTGGAATTGTTTATTTCGGTTGCTTGAATGATGGCACCGAATTGGCTGTGAAATTGCTATCTCCTACGATTAATGCTTCTGAGGAATTTAGCTACTTTATGTTCTGAGGAATTTGACATTGTTATATTTTGTTGTGGTGATCATTTTGACTGAAAGGTTAAACTCTTAACAGCTATCCGCCATAAGAACTTGGTCTCTCTAGTCGGGCAGAGTGAAGATGGAACCAACTTGGGTTTAATTTACGAGTACATGGCCTGTAAGGACTTGCAAACATTTCTCTTAGGTATGCTTGTGTTGTTCCTAGTTAAATTTCTTAAGAGAACCGTCCAATAATTTTCTAAGGAACAAATGCAGCTTCTGGTTCATCCACAATAAAAAAAAAAAAAAAATTCTGGTTCACTCACAATAGAACTAATCACAGGACAAGCTGCAATTGTGAAGTATGGAGAGCGAAGTAGTTGTTTCACTTGGTTAGTCTCATGATCGAAAGAGGGGATATTTGGATTATAGGTGATCAAATGCTGAAACAAATACACTGTTTGGAGAGCAACCGATATAGCTCTGATGTGTGTTAAGCCAACGCCTGGGGCAGGGCGGCCAACAATGAGCTGAAAGAATGCTTAGCAATGGAGGTGAAATCTGGGAATGCTTAAAATAGTCTATGTAAAGATTTTAGTGGAAAAGATGGATTATTGCAATTTTACCAAATACCATTACCAGTTACCTGCTTTG
>BSSO01007183.1:0-11201 GCA_030267885.1 Mesembryanthemum crystallinum | reverse complement strand
TCTAATAGGCATGCCTTTTGGTTTCACTCACGCCTGATTAGATAAGATTATAAACGTGAGTGAATTTTCATTTTTTAACGTTATGTGATGCAAAATTTCACATTACAGCGAACAAACACATAAATTTTTAAGGAAAAAAATGTTATACAAATGAACTCATAAAAAAAGAAAGAAAAGGAAAAATGTGATAATGATACTACAACAATCAACTTATCACAATTCTAACGTGCGATAAACTAGTTTTACTTTAACAACAAGAAATGTAAGAAATTATTAATGTAATTAATGTATTTCTGTGTGTTTACGCGGGAACATAGCCCTATTAATTCATTGGTTACATTACCTAAATTAACGAAATTATTTATGATCAGGAGAATATTCGATTAATTGCACCTCAGAGTTATGCTCAAGAATAGATTCGAGGTGCTCCGATCCGTTACTAAAGGCAAGACTATTTGTTCACAGTCAGAGTATATATTTCTGGAATCAAAAGACGCTATATTGGTTGGTTCTAAATCTAACGAATTCGCATAAGATATATTAGTGTATTTTTGATACGCGACAAATACTCAGAATGCAATGACTCTCGTCACATTAATTCACTAGAGATTGCACCCCCCAAAAAAAAAAAAAAAAAAACAATGACTAGAGTCTCGATTTCGGTTCCCGACTCCTAATTTGAAATAAGGTACTAGATATGTCTCTTTATAAAAGAAAATTTTTCATTTCATTTTAAAAGAGGTATAGAAACTGATAGAAATCAAACTTTCAACTTCACAACCAACGGTAAATGTAAAGAAAAATACGGTGATGCTTCACGTGGTTAGTACAATTTGAATGAATCACACAATTCACAAGTACTACCAAGGAGAAAAGCATGACACTCATGCCAATTGCCAGATTCTCCTCCTTTTTTTCCTCTGAATCCATAACGTAAATTTCATTTTTGGAAAAAAAGTAACGAGTAATAATTACAAAAATCAATTATTTGGCTCATCCCCTCAAAAAAAAAAAAAAAAAAAAAGGCCAATACATAACTGAGGAGGTATTTATACTTTTGTTTTCCCTTTTTTGCTTTTTTTATGTGGTTTTGAAGTCGCCGAAGTTCTGTGCTTCGTCGTCCTCTCTCTCTCTCTCTCTTCTCTGTCTTCTCTCTCTAATGATCTGTTTGCTCACATAAATACCATCTCTTTCTCCCTCGCTCTTTCTCCCTCCCTCTCTCTCTCTCTCTCTCTCCTCAAAAGCCCCTTTTTGAATTTCACTGCTCCGATCTGCTTCTCTCTCCTCCATTTTTTTCGTGCACATAGACAAGACAAAACTCAAGCCTCGAAGCTTCCATTGACAAAACTCTTTTTTGCTCGCTTTGCTTCAGAAAAATTTCCATTGTTTTGCTCTGTTCTGTTAGTTTCGTGCTTCAATTGTTAAAATCATTTTGTGTAATTTGGACGGATCTTTGAGGAATTTTGGTTTAGTTTTGAGGTGAATGAATTTGTGTGTGTTTTGAGTTACTCTTTTGTATTGCTTGCTGAACTGAGTTGACTCGGCTCGGATCAGTGAGTTGGGGGAGAGTTATGGGTTTAGATAGCGAAAGCAGCTTTGATGAGGGAGACAAGAAGTATAACCAGGCGTCGTCGATGAATCTTGAAGATGAAGGGGAAGATTTTCCTAGTTATTATCTTGCCAAATTCAAGCTCTATGAGACCTGCTCGGTATAGCTGTTGACCTACTTCCTTCTCTCTCCTCTTATTCAATTGATGATGATTAGTTTGATCATGTGTTTTAATTGATTTGTATGATTGATTGTGGTTTATTGTTTTTTTGACTTTAAATTGCGTAAAAGTTTGAAATTTGTGGTTGCAAGTGGTCAAGAGATGTTAGTTATCCGTCATTTGTACTTCTGCTCCTTGAATTGGGTGTGCATTGAGTTGGTATTTGAAAATGGATTGTGCAGTGGATTCTGCTTGTCAATTTGGTTTCTTTGTGGATCATCTGTCAATTTGATGCCTAAAGATTTGGTTATGATTTGCTAGAATATCGGTTATTTTGTGGTGCAGTAAAAGTATTAAATTTACAAGTATTTAGGGTTTAAATTTGCAGTAGATGTGATTCGTTTTGTTCACTTGTTGTATTGTTTGTTTGGATTGGATTGGTTTGCCAACCATCCTAAGGTGGTTGACTCTACTGTGAAATTTGAACAGCTTTTCCCCATGGATGCTATATGCCATCTGCTTGTGATTATACTTGGTGGATTATTGCTTGTATGGTGGCCGAGGCTTTAATTTGACTTAAACTTGTGGCAAGATGATCTTTGAGACTTGCCCTTTTACCCTTTCAATACAATTACTAATCATTCCTTGTTGCAGTGAGGTCCTTATTGTTCCAGATCCTTATGTATCTGCTTCTGGTAATTGGAATCCTGCTGCAACAACCAGATGTGTAAAAATAAAGCCTTATTCTGTTTGCTAGGAAACCTTTGTCGAGACATGTAATGGTATATTTGGAGATTGTACTGCTTACAAAAGAGTGGAGAGTGTGAATTTTATGTACTTATTGCTTCAAAAACTATTAGAAATGTGAATCCATGCTGGTGCTTTTTCATAAAGATGTAAGAGGGCACAAAATTCACTACAGTTGCTATCATGTTTTGAAAGAGCTAACAATAATAGGTCTTTCCCCCTACTTTTCTAATATGCTATAGTTTCATTTCGCATTAATGTTAATCAACTTGTTTAGCTGCAACAATACAAATGTTGGTGCTTTATTTGGGGTCCTTAGGGAATGGCTAATTTTGAACTTTTCCTTATATAACTTCACAATCTTTACATCTTGTATGTCTGTGTTCAATTGAGCAGAACTTCTATATGGTTGGAAGGGACAAAACTAAAAAGTTTTGGAGAGTCTTGAAGATTGATAGGTCAGAGCCTTCTGATCTTGTTATTTTTGAAGACCCTACACTATACTCATATCGTGAGTGTTGTGCGCTACTAAGACGAATTCATGAAGGAAATAAGCGTATGGGTGGACTTAAAATTGTCAGTTCTTGTTATGGGATTGTAGGTGAGTAAACTGTGTGCCTCTTGTTTTAACAAAATGTTTCATGAAATCAGTGACTTAACTATGTTTTCTTGTCTTCCCTATTCAGGTTTCATTAAATTTTTGGGGCCGTACTATATGCTTGTTATAACAGAGAGGAGGAAAGTAGGCATGATTTGTGGTCACGCAATATATGCTGTTTCCAAGAGCAGAATGATACCAATACCTCATTCTGCTGTGCGGTCCAATTTGGATAATTCTAAGAATGAAAACAGGTCTTTTGTCTATTCTGCATGTAAATGCAAAATGTACTTCATATTTGTAAGAGATTTGATTAGCATTCAAAGAAGCATATTCTTATTGTGTATCATAATAGTTTTCTTCCCCCTCTTTTTCTTGCCGTTTTTTATCTTTAGTCTTGTGGAATATATTCGTTCATCTTTATTTAGAAGTTCTACATTATTATGGAGGTACAGATTCTCTCTAAGCTCTATTTGGTTATAGTCGTTAAGGATTAATTTGTGGATTGGGTTGTCAATTCGGTTTTGAAGTTACCTACTAAGCTATAGTTTCATCTGTCTCGATGCGAATAGAGTATAATTAGTTACATCAATGATTACAAACGTGGAGGGTAATTTTGCGTCTTCCCTTTGTGTAGACTATTTGCGCTTTTAGTCTTGCAAATGCTGAAGGCAAACTTCAGTGTTTTTTTTTTTTTTTTTGTTAGGATAAATTGTTGAATGAGACAAGGTATCAGCAGGTCCGAGGGAGAACTTGTATCTTTTCTTTTCTCTCTTTTATTTCCATTTTCAATTTCTTTTGGCGTTTGTATTTTTCATTTCATTTATATTACTCATTCATGCTTTAAATTGTTTTGTCATTCTCATTTTGATGTACTTGTTGCTTTATATATATTCATCTGCTTTGCCTTTTGTTTCTTGCTGAACTTATTAGATACAAGAAGCTCCTATGCACTGTGGACATTACAAAGGACTTCTTTTTCAGCTACTCCTACCGTCTCATGAATAGCCTACAAAAGAATTTAAGCGATGACAAGACAAATTTTACCCCATACGAAACCATGTTTGTCTGGAATGCATTCCTAACTCGAGGAATTCGAAGTCATTTGGGGAATACCCTTTGGACAGTTGCATTGATACATGGTTTCTTCAGACAGGTATTATAGTTGATAAACAATAAGCAATCTCTTTTCAATTATTGATCTTGTAAAGCTTTCCTTTAATGTGTGATTTACCGTTGAAAAGGTATGATATTAGTCCCTACTTAACAATAAACCTCGTTGTATTGAAAAGTTTGTAGTGCTCTGTTTTTTTCCAGGTGTATTTTGTTTTACTACACTGTTGATATAGTAGGCGTTATATTTCTCTCTTTTTTCCTTCTTTTGTACTTGTCATCTTAAAGTCGTCATTTTTGTTTTGTTCAAGTGTTGGGCAGTATTGGGTTGCTTAAGATACACACTTTCAACACTATCTTTACTCATCTCTTGAAAATGTAATTGAGTTCTTCCGATTGAGTACATGCGAGATCAGTGATTTATGTGGTTTGCTTCTTTTGATGTTTCGGCAAAAAATATCTGTGTGAAGTCAGGTCAAATTTATTACAATGGTGCTAAATTTATGGTCTGATTCTTCAGGTTAAATTTTCAAAGTCCGATCGGATTGTAAATGTGACTCTTATTGCCAGAAGATCGCGTCATTATGCTGGAACCAGGTAGTTTACATTCGTCATTGTTGGCAAATCTTAAATGCAGACATATGTTCTGTTACGTTTGTTACTTAAAAGCTCTTATGCTCTTTGATCTTTGTTTACTTCAGTGTTTTAGTTTTTTTTTGGAAAAGCATGGTCCTAATTTTCTGTTAATTCGACACGCTGCATGTGAGATAGCGAGGGTGCTGACTTGCTTCCCACGTCCACTTTTTGATGGCAGGTATTTAAAACGAGGTATAAATGACAAAGGTCGCGCAGCTAATGATGTGGAGACTGAGCAAATTGTCTTTGAAGAGATTGCTGGTGGATACGTGTCGGAAATCAGTTCCGTAGTGCAAATCAGGGGCTCTATCCCCCTTTTCTGGTCTCAGGAAACTTCACGATTAAATATAAAGCCTCGCATTCAATGTATGTTGAAGATATGCTACTTCTAGTATTCGCTTTTGATGATGTTATAATTAATACATTTTTTTGTCAACAATATTTTGTCAACAGTGTCAAAGGAGGATCACAACAACGAGGCAACAAGACTACATTTCCGAAACCTTGTATATAGATATGGCAATCCAATATTTATATTAAATTTGATTAAGGTACACCGTTTATCTTTGTTTAATTGACGCTATTCTGTGCGTCCTGTTTGCCATTTGATATGCAGCGATTAAAGTTATGTTTGATTAATTGCAGACAAAGGAGAAGAAACCTCGTGAATCTATTCTCAATGCTGAATTTGTTAAGGCCGTTTGTTCAATAAATAGGACATTGGATAAGGAGAATCGCTTGAAGTTCAGAACTGTAGATCTAACTAGACTTTTTCGCATGTAAGCTGGCTGGTTCATTTACTCTTTATTTCTTTCTTCATAGACGTAGTTAATATTGCATGTCACCTGCAATGGCCATAGGAATGACTGATGAGTGAAACTATTTCATATTTCAGTAAAGGTGCCAAGGTATTGATGCTATTGAACAAAGTGGCTGCAAATGCGTTGGATCAAACTGGATTCTTCCATTGTCAAGTACCTCCGTTTATGAATTCTGCGGAGTCATCAATCATATCTAATGTCGCCACAGAAGTTGAGGATGTAAACAATGGGGAATTTCCCTATCTGAAGACTCTTAGGCTCCAAAGTGGTGTCTTGAGGACTAATTGCATAGACTGTTTGGATCGTACGAATGTGGCTCAGTATGTGTTTGGCTTGGTTGCTCTGGGCCATCAGTTACATGCCATTGGAATCAATCCTACCCATAAAATCGATCTTGATGATGGTTTTGCTCAAAAGTTAATGAACCTTTATGAGGCCATGGGTGATACACTTGCGTTGCAGTATGGCGGATCTGCAGCGCATAATAAGGTATTAAATTTATTTCACAGTTATGCTTTTGTGTTTTGAAGGGTATGTTCATGTTCTATGCACTGGCCTGCCAGAAACTATCCAATTATATTTTATTTATTCTTTGCTCTTTGGACACTCGCATTAGTGTATCAGTTTGCATAACTTCCCCCCCACCCCAAAAATCCACCCCAGTCTATGAGTCTATAATGGAATGTTGTTCTTGGTTTCCATTCCATGCCTGAGTATCAAATGCATAACCTGAGAAATTTGAGGCCTTCTTTTTTTTTTTTCTCACACAAACTTCCCAAAATGAGTATAATGCGAAATGTAGGATTGCTCTTCATTTTTTCAGGACAGTATTTTTGTCTGGAATTTTGGAGACAGCCATGTTTTTCGACATTCTGAGGGATAGGTTTTGACTTTGCTCGTTATAGTTTATATCTTTGCATGCAGTAGACTGGGGATAATGTGAAACTTTATTCTTTTCTTTCAGTGCTTCATTGTGCGATCCCTTTTAATATTTGTTCTGCAAGTAAACCCTATTAACTTTGAGGACAAAGTGGATAGACTTTAACATCTAGTTATGACATGTACTTGTACATCTCTGGAGAGATTGAGTTTTCTATTGTCTTAGATCTGATTACCTCGTAGTCCTTCCTAATTCCAATAGTTGATGAACCTTCATCTTCTCTTTCTTTGTTTCCTTCAGACTATTCCCTATTTCACTCTCCGTCTACTTACCATTTGCGTTGTGTTCGCAATGCGAATAGATTTTTTCAGATGTAAAAGGTCACTGGAAACCGGCAACACAGTCCAAGGAATTTATCAGGACTGTACAGCGTTACTTAAGCAATGCATACATGGATCCGGAGAAGCAAGATGCCATCAACTTGTGAGTTGGTGCTATTAGCATGCTCTTTCTCATTAAACTTGTCAGAAATTTCGCTTTAGCTTTGTTTTGAAACTTGCCATCAGTAATTTTAAAAGAGAATGGTTTCCCTGGAAGATAAAGTTTCTCATTTTATGTCTGTAAAACGTCTACTTCAAATTCGATAGCAGAAGATTAAATAGTTTGTCAATTGGTATGGCTTTGTTTGGACAGGTTCCTGGGTTACTTTCAGCCAGAAGTGGGTAAACCAGCTCTGTGGGAACTTGATTCAGATCAGCACTATAATGTTGGAAGGCTTACCCCATCCTTGTCAGATGAATATTCCAGGTATATGAGGTTTGTGCATTTTGATTCAGATGTGGAGAGACATTATTCTTGTAAAAGATATTTGAGTTACGATTTCATCATTCTAATTGTGTATAACATATGATTTCATTACCTTCCAAGGAAGAAGAGTTTTAATCTGGTCCTTGTGTGGCTCAAGAAATTATAACTGCAACATAGCTTCACCAGATGTGTTTTATATAGACAAGTGTAGCTGTACACACTACCCAATATTGATTGTCATACAGCACAAAAGGAACTGCTCAACTCTTTTTTTAATTCTTCTTTATTTATTTATTTTAAGTCACATACTAGCATTATGATTATGAAAATCTGTTTCTCTCTTTTGTTAACTAGCAATGGGACATTGTTTACATTGGTAGTCTTGTACATATCCTCATTCTGCATGACCTACCAACTTGGACATGGAGACAAGGGTTAGGTACTGTTGTGACTTATGATTTGAGGGTTCATTGTACTTATTGAGTGTTTTTGCCTAATTCGAAGTGTGTCCAAAAGTGTTGTGGTTATCTGGGTCCAAGGGTCTGAAGCAAGTACTTCGGGGATTACAATCAGAAAGTCAGGCTGAGTCAAAAAGAAAAACCATTACGTTCATTGTATAATTTGACAAGATAACAAAAAATGAGTAATATCTCTTTACTCACAAGAGCCATGCTTTTATTCTACTAGGTCATTCTTAAAGAGGTCGCTGTCAGATGGGGTTATCATCTATGAGAGTAGTTCACCTACAACTCCAGCAGATAGCAGTAATTCTCACCGTCCATTGCCCGAATTAAAAGGAGACAAAACAGGTCTATCTGACTCAACGCCTGAGATTTCAACTTGTGACACTAATATGTCTTGTCCCAGGTAAATTTTACCTTTCTTTCATGTATTCGATCTCAAAGTTCTCTTCCAAATCTGACTATTACTCTATTTCTGAAAGGCTATTAGCTAGATAGTACAAGTTAACTATGTAGCATGCAATTGACAGACATATTTTGGAACATGCAAAAGCGAGATGATTTATTAACTCGCCATATTGTCAGTTTCCTCTATGATTTCGTATGTTCTATAAGGTTATGTGACAAGACAGACATGACATTGATGGAGTTATTAGGTTTAACTTCACAAGGCTAGCTCTCTGATTATGTTTCCTGAGATACTTTCCTTTTCTTTTTTGTAGCAATATTTCTAGGTTTACTCCATCCATGTCTGCCAGGCAGCTTTTCACTGATATGCCAGAGACCAAATATCTCAGTGGTCACAATGAACATGGAGATGAAATTGACTTTTCAGATGATCTAGACTGGATTTCTTCATCTGGAAACTCTGAGGAGGAAGCATATGATAGGTAATTCCTTCACTTTCCGTGTCATGGATACCTTCTCAACCTCTACATTCGAGTGAAAGTCGTCGGTTTGAATGTGGAGTATTACTCCACATAAGTCATCTTGTTTCCCAAAATAAGGGAAATCTGAAAATCTGTCATAATTGCTCTAAGATGCAGTATTACTCACTGTTGGCTTTGATTTGCATACAGATCTTCACTTGTGAATTCTCCTGCTGGTGGTTCCTTGTACGGGAGTTATGTGAATGAAATTACAATGGAGGTCAGTCTTCTCCCCAGTTATCTGCCTGTGCTTATTGTCTATCCAAAGAGTTGCATGCAGTTTTTGCTTGAAGTATTCTGTTTCGGTCACTTTGTTAATGAATAATTGTCAAACATTGTATAACATAAACGTTGTTTCTGATTAGGGCCACGTTTGGTGAAAACCCTGATGAATCCCAAAACATTTTGCTGTTGTGGGACTGCTAATGCTATTAGTTAGTCTTTCATAGTCGCTTCTATGTTGGCCACGTAGATCTTTATGATGTGTTAAATTTTGTCGACATATAAGCTTGCAAAATACTAGATGAAGCNAAAGGCTGTAACTTAGATTCTACTACTGCTATACCTGCAAATGACCCAATACTGTGAACACCAGGGTCCCAGTGCAGTATTTTTTAATTTCTTTTTTTTGGTTATAATTTTTGCACATTGGTTTATTGGGGAATATTTATATCTGACGTATATATTGTCCTTCAAACACTTTAGGGAGGTGCACATGCTGCATTACCTGTACCTTCCGAGTTTGCAGATAGATTTGCGCACTGGGTAGAGTATGGAGCAATTGTGGCTTAAAAATCTTCACCAGAAATTCATAGAGCTGCATCACCTACACCTGCTGAGTTTGCAGATAGCTTAGCACAATGGGTCGGTTATGGAGCAATAGTACCATAAAGTCTTCACCAAAATTCAAACATTGATGATCTCTTGCATTTTTGCATCAACCCCTCCAAAGGATGTTGGTTGTCTAAACACAATAAATTTCGGAAGATGAACAACAAAGCGGAGCTCTTGGCTTTCGTACATAAATTTTGAAGCCTGGACAGAGTTAACTACCGAGAGTAAATATTGACTGCTAATTCAGCTAATTCTTTTTCTGGAGATCGGTATCGCCTCGTGGGCTCAAGGCATTGAGGGTATAAATTAAACTTCCGTGGTGCTCATTCTTGTAAATATCTTATTATTAACATTATTTTTGCTAATTGCATCCCCATTTTAGCATTTTAGGTTCCCTTCACAATTTGATTTTATACAAGTACATATTCCTGCTTTCAAAAAAAAAAAAAAAACAAAAAAAAAAGGTAAATAAATTCTGATCAGTTGTGTGCTTCCCCCTCCCTGTTTGCTCTCCACCAATGTATTTTTGACTTGCGTATATAATGATATTCAAGCAGCTGTGTGAAAATTGTTTGTCATCTTTTGTACCTTGTGAACTATTAACTTGTGTGGCATCTGGTGCTATTTTTCTGTTTTCTTGGCCTCCAACAGATGCACGAAAAATAGTTCGAGAGGTGGTTTACTGCTGCTAAGAAGTAATTTAATATTAACCTTTGGAGTATTATTGTTTGGTGTTTTGTTTCTCATTGGACATGGCTAAAGCCTAAAGGGCTTCTGCTAATACATAACCTCGAGTTTTTCCACAACTAAATTCGTGTAGGTGCTCCTTGGAATTTGGTGCATTAGCAATACTCCCCCCGTCTCAAAATAACTGTCGCTTTTGGTCTATGTGCACAGATTAAGAAGAGTATTAATTCTAGAGCTAGTTAAAGACAATTTGACTCTATCACCCTTGTATTAATTATAAGTAGGTGCACTGGAAAGTGAAATTAGTAATAAATCACAAGGGTATATTAAGAAAATGAGCAATTAATGTTGTATTGGAATTGTAAAGCGACAGATATTTTGAGACAAAAAAAAGTTAGTTAAAGCAACAGTTATTTCGAGACGTATGGAGTAGTTTGTTTACCAGTGAGCTTAACACCTCTTGGATAAATGGTATTGGAATTTGAATGAATGATGAACTTAATACATGTTAACATGTACTGTTCATTTACTTTGCGGTAAATGTGAATTAATGTATGCATCATTTTATTAAATGGAGGGAGAGAAATGTGATCAATATTACAAGGCATTGTAATCACAAATGCTTAAGTTTAACCGATATAACCATTACATATAACTAAAAGTAATGATATCTATGTCCAAAAGAAATTACAAGTCTTATGAGTAATTATGAGCATAACCATTCAATGCCCATTATATTAGGAAAACCGATACAAAATATTGCCTACTAGATTGATACAAAAATGAGAACTAGAGTTGCACAAATTCTTGTTTGAGACGTGTCTTATTGAATTATTAGATGAGACGCATGAATAATACTCCCTCCGTCCCACCATTACGTGGACATTGTATGTATTACACTGTCTAACTCAAACACATATTTTTGTACTATTCATTTCCAAAAAATACATAAATAACACCCATTTATCTCCACCATCAA
>BSSO01007182.1:0-11201 GCA_030267885.1 Mesembryanthemum crystallinum | reverse complement strand
TTTGGTGTCTACAAGGAAGTTTATCTATTCTTTGATAACACGTATCTCAAACAAGTGAATTTAATTAAGCACGATTCAGTTTGAAATAAATGAGGGTATACAAGCCAAATGTTGGACAAGTTAGAGAAATAGACAAAGAAAGGTGGGATCAAATGTTTCCGCACAAGGAGTGAGAATGAGCAGAGCAAGTGGAAGTGGAGGTACTCTGCGATGTCTATGTCTGTCGTGCAGGGAGGAATACGGCGCAGACGACGCCGGCACCTGCAAGGAGTGCTACGAGGAGGCCAGCGAGACTGAGGAGGAGCTCAAGAGAGAGATTGAAGATCTCAAGACCAAGGTCGCTTTTCTTCGCTTCTGGGCACTTCTCCACCACCTCCACCACCAGCAACAGCGACCCGTTGGCTTTTCCGACGTCGTTTTGGTAGCCGCTGATGAGTTCAAGACTAACCCAGTTCCTGTCCCCGCTCACAAAGCTGTATTGGTGAGTGCCCATTTCGCCATTGTTGGGTTTTGAGTGGGTTGCTGATTTGCGCACCAAGTGTTTGTGTTTTTGTCTCAGTGACTGAAATTTGCAAATGTAGATCACAGATTAGGAAAGAGTTAAAAGGAGGGTATGTTGCTGTGACTTGTTTGCATTTGATCACTTGCAAAATTATCTGAATTCTGTTCACCAATTGTTTGCTGATAAAGCTTTGCCTATGTGACTGAAATTGGCAAATGTAGTTCAGAAAATAGGATTATTATAGTCTATATAGGGTATGCTGCTGTGACTTCTCTGCATTTGGTCACTAGAATTATCTGCCCAGCTATAATTAAGCCATGTTTAGGGGTCATTGTTTACTTCTGCGTGGCGTGTGTTTCATGTTGAATCAGAACAAGTTAGGTATGTTGTTAATCTAGTAAAAGGTGTTCGACTTATAGGCATTGTATGTTCATCAATCAATGTATTTTCTGTATTCTGGCCGCATTTAGTTTGTTTTCAACTTCTAGACATACGCAACGTCACACAGGGGAATTACACACTAATTGACTCACCATCCCTTTCCTCCTGTTATTCTAGTTGATATGGTTTACCAAATTGATGTTCTGACCATCTTAGTCCTTGGTATGAAAAAGCTACCATCATATTGAGCCATTGAAATAACTGAGAAGTTCAGATCTGACTATGTTGCCAATGGTTGACACCAGATTCCAATTGGCTTTAATCTCTAGGAAACTATCCGCGTGTTGTGACTGGAAAACTTTTATTGTCACTGTGAGAATCATTCAGTTTCTCTTATTATAGTTGGTAAATGTTGGCCTTGCCGAAGTTAGATATTACTACCTCTGTCTCGAAATAACTGTCCCTTTAGGTCTATGCGCACATATTAAGGAGAGTATTAATTTTAGGGGTAGTTAAAGACAATTTGACTCTATTTATAACTAGGTGCATTGGAAAGTGAAATTACTAATAAACCACAAGGGTACATTAGGAAAATGAGCAATTAATGTTGTATTGGAATTGTAAAGCGACAGATATTTTGAGACAAAAAAAGTTAGTTAAAGCGACAGTTATTTTGAGACGGATGGAGTACCTTAGTTTTGTTGGTCATTGTACAAATTGTAAGCCCTGCTTAGTATGTTTAAGTGCCAAATGATAGCAGGCAATTGGGGTCATTGCTTTTGTCCAAGGTTGCAGTATAGAATAGTTTGTAGGTGTTAACTTTTGCTCATGAAAAGGGTTTCTTTTCTTCTCTACGGAAATAAACATGATATAGAGCAGAAAAAGAGCACATGTATGGTGAATGAATTTTCTGCAGTCATTTTCTTTTCCTCTTTAAGTTTTGCAATTTCTATTTTTCATATAAAGCAAATTACTTCCCTTCCTATTTGGAAAAACAAAAGGAAAATATACATTTCCTTCTCATTATTAAGATTCTTAGAGGATGCCTTGCAAATGCTGAACTGGTATCATGTAGCTGAGTCCCCATTTAGAGAGGCTCTTGAAAAATGGGCACAATTTAAGTTAAACTCCTACTCCCCCACCCCCAAATTCCAGAGAACATGCTTACTTGCCTAATTCTTTTGCTTGTTCTGAACTTGGAATTTCTAGGCAAGTCGCTCGCCAGTGTTCAAAGCCATGTTTGAGAACGAGATGGAGGAGAGCCGTAGTGGCACCATCAATATTAGTGAAGTGTCCTACGATGCCCTGCGGGCTTTTGTCAACTATTTGTACACCGCTGAAGCGTGCCTTGATGAGCAAATGGCATGTGATCTTCTAGTGCTGGCTGAGAAATACGAAGTGAAACATTTGAAGACATATTGTGAGAAGTTCTTAGTGTCCAAACTGAACTGGGATAACTCAATTGCAAGTTTCGCTTTTGCACATCAGCACAATGCTAAGCACTTGCTCGAGTCTGCTCTGTCGATGGTCACTGACAATATGGAGAAGTTAACCAAAGCTGAGGAATATGCTCACCTTGTTGAGAAGGATCCCAGGCTTGTAGTGGCAATATATGAATCTTACCTCTCAAAGCAAGTAAATACTGCAGCTAGAAGGGATTGATCATGCTTGTTATGAGTCTTCTTGGATGGTTTAGGAACATAGTCTGATAGTGTAGATGAAGATGGTTCTGTACTTGAATTAATTTCCTGCTTTAAACACTTTGAGAAATCCTAACAGTTGAGCATCTACCAAACTGGTAAAAAGTAGGGTTTAATCTTTTAGCTACTTCGTTGCACAGTAAGTGCCCAATATCTGTACAGACAATGGTTAAAACTTGAAAACCACATTTCATTCTAACATGGGAGATCCAGAACAGAGTATCAGCTTGTCCATTGCCCAACTACCTTGAAGAAGAAAACGTATGAATCATGTACAGTTACATGCAGATTAGACATCTAAAACTTATGTACTCCTGTTGCTGAAATGTTACAAGGTATTCCACACAATAAATAAGAACAATTATTCTACACCCTAGTATTTGGAAGTATGATCTCTACCGTCAACTAGTTAGTGTGCCTATTCACGAGTCAAAATTATGGTACAGGTATAAATTAAATGGTATTAAGCCCTAGGTGTTTGATTCGTAGCAGCTTCTTCGTCACATTCGTGGTATTTGATGCAGATGCATCGGCGCCTCTTAATATAAAGAAATTGCAAGCTGTTGCATCAATTTTGAGCGACAGATAGTCATCTGCGTTTGTTGCATCTCAAAATTTTCCAACTTGCATGGGGACCCTCTCCTGTGTCATGACGAGTGCATACCCATCTCATTGCAGATCCAATTTCTTGAATCTCATCCAGAACAGAGACTAAATCTCGCAAGTAAACTACACCATCTGGTCGTAAAATTCTATCCATCTCAAGCATGATGGTGGATATGTTGCACCTGTCCAAAAGCAAGGGGCAAAAGACAGAAATTTATCAACTTGTTCTATATTCCCCAAAATCTCTCCATCACACCCATCCCTTACTCCGGCAGTCATAATCCGAACAAAAAAACCCATAAATTAAAAAGAAATAGAAAAAGAAAACCGTCTTCTCCAAAGAGATATGTTAAGTAGAAATCCAACCTTTTCTTCTCAATGGAGAAGAGACCAGCTGCATGCAGTAGGTCGTATGTCCGCGGGTAGGTGTCAAATGCCTCACACCTGGAAGATAAACGTTAAGAATTAAAAAAAGAGTGATCTTAACACAAGAGGTGTCACCGTGTCAGGCTTATACAAGCACATGAATAAAGTCAATGTCACCAGAGCTAATGGTGTGATAACTCATGCTTGAAGCTACAGACCCTGACTCTCAGTATTACAGTTAAGAATTTATGATCTTAAGCATCTAGATTGATGTGCATTAAGACTAATCTGTTGAATAATAATTAATATAGGGCAGTTTATGGAGTAACAAAGAAATGGATCCAGACCTCTCAGCCTATTTGAGAGTGGCGCATTGTGTTTTTCTTATTCAACAATCGTGATGAGCATCCACTTATTTGATTGAGCTTCTTTACTTGTATAAAATATATCGACTAAGTATCGTATTTCAGGTATTGCTTAGGGATATCACATAAAATGATCAATCATTCTCTTATCAGGCCGCCTGATATATCAGGCAAGTACTGAGCAAAGGAAAAATAGTACTGTGTAAGCAAAAAACAGTACTAATGTTTAGCTTACCAGTACCATTTGATAGACTACCAGTACATTCCGCCTGATATATCAAGCCGCCTGATATAATATTTTGTGTAAAACGATTTTCAAAATATATTTCAACTAAACAAGTACAAGACTACCATGCTTCTAAATATTTAAATAAGAATCCAACAAAGAGAAAGGAGACATACCAGTCGTGCATAACTCCTATGAGACCACGATCATAAATTACAGGCAACGTATTGAACCCACTAACTGGAACCACATTCATAACCCAGCAGTCAATTTGCAGATCATGTAATGCTGCTGCAAACCTATCAAAAGAACATTAAACAAGTTTTGAAATCTGCACAATTTACTATCTAACAATATTATGCATAGACAATAGCATATCATTTGATTAGGCATAATAGACAGTTCCAAGAGTTTTGGATATATAGATAAGAGTACGAGAGTGCATTTGGACTAAGAAAAACACATACCCTCCGAACCCTGCTCTCATGTCCATTACATTCCGCATCTTCATCCCTTTCCAGCGGAAGGCCCTAATATAACTTTGTATAATCTCCTTCCAATATTTCGACTCTGCCTTCAAGATCTCCTTTCTGGATATGTAAGCATCCATCTGAATGCTCTGCAGTCTAGCTGGTGGATCATGTAGGCGCTCAGGCCAGGTAGAGACATTAGCCCCATATCCATTGTCAGGTAGCTTTGTAATGCATGGCTTCAGGTTCACATACCTGCCCATAGCCAGGATGGAAAATTGTTGGTTAAAGTACAAGTAAATTTCGTTGGACACTCGATAAGACTCGCAACTTGGCAAGAACAAACTGAATAAATCACAAATTCCCCTCATCGAGACTTTACTCACGGGGCACTTACAAAACATTTCTATTTACAGGCCTGACAATTCTCCTTTATTTGTTTAGTACTGCATAGGAGAAACCACAGGCTCCTCTTCCTCATTGTTGACAACAAAACATGAATATTTTGGTTTAGTTAACAAATGTTCATCATCTAACCAAAAGGGAGAAAGGGATTTGCAGAACATAAAAGATAAGCTTGTGATGATGAACGATTCTTTCTTTTATGCTTGTTCATAACCAGATTGGTACTTGAGATGCTACATGAATTTTGAGATCAACTTAATGTATCTATTTTACAGTAAACATAAGCATGTCTCCTAAGTAGTTCATGCATCACGAATAAGGAGGATTACCAAACACTGTCTGGATCATCACTTGGGTCACAAATTGGAGGTGATGCTCCAGCTTCACGGTTAAGGTAACAGCTGTTGTTCAAAGGCTTTCTCCATATAGCAATATAACCCTCCTTTTTTACCAGTTCCCAGCACATACGAGAAGTAAGGTTCTCCATCTCTGCAAACAAATAAGCCAAAAAGAGTTAAATCTTTTTGACATAAGAAGATATGAGCAGGTAATTTCGCTTCAATAAATGTTGTTTTCCTTTTGAAGTAATACATGGTATCTATGAAACATGAATTAGAGCTGCAAGGATCTAATACAGTACCTTTCCACTGTTCTTGCAAGTTGTCCTCATGCTTATAGACAGGCTGTGCTGCCCAAGCAAAATATCCACCGGCTCTCAGCATTCTATTGACTTCGAGAAGCAGGATCCCATCTAGCAAGTGAAACAAGTAGAAAGAATTCTCACCAGAAGCAACTTCACAAAACAAAGAAAAATTCTTATACTATATAAATTGTATTCAATCATAGCACTAGAAGTTCAGTTATCACAGAACCCTATATAGTTTCAATTAGCTTGTGATAGCCAAAATTAAATAATCACACTGTATCAAACTATGACCACAAAAGTTCTCTCGGCGGGTTTCACACAAAACTAACTGAACATTAAAATCCCTAAATTCTTTTATTGACAACCAAAGAGAGAGGAGTGCCGGCAAGGAAAAACCATGAAGAGCTGCAGATAACTTCAGGCAATATATTAACATACCATCACGCGCCCAATTTATTCTGCACCTTGAACAGTGAATCAAATCAAAACCTTGACTTGGATACAGCAACCGTCGAGTTGCAAAAGCTGATATCATAGCAGGCACACCACGCTCGAGAGCAAATTGAACTTGGTTCTCATGAACATCTTTTGGAGCAATCGAGAGTGTTGTAACATTGCGCTGTAGCAAAAATGCACCAAAACTAGCCACTCCACAACCAATATCCAAGGCAGTTCTTGTTTTTTGACCAAATTTAATGTCAGGAACCATCTGCAAATCCAGCAATCATTAGCAGGTAAAGTAGATAGTGTCATAGAGGTCAATAATGCTCAACTGTTCCAAAGTGTCCACCTGTGAAATTTGATCCAAGTATTGATCAGCCCCATGAATGAATTGTGTGCCTCCACCAGGAAACACAAACTTATCTCCCTTTATAGATATCCAATTCTGGCCTCCTTTATCTTCAACCAGGCGTGTGTGAGGCACATTACTGAACCACACCTACTTAAGAGTCACAAGTTAGAGAAAAGGAATATCTCATATTAGGCAAACAAATCCAAATAAAACAGATACATTGCTTTCTTAGTTATCAAATAAACAAATGACTAGCACACAGTCCCCTGAGTAAAATTATCTTAATAGTTAAGGTTCATATATGCAAATTTGGATTTCAAGGTTTGTGCTATGTGACTATTTTACTGCTCAAAATCAGAGGACAGTAATCATAAAGTTTACTACCAAGATAAAACGAGTAAGGTGGAAGAGGGTAATATGTTGGAGTCAAGTTGCTATGATAACAATGTAGCCCACAGTACAAACCATTTTAGGGAAAAGGGACAATACTAGAAGCTACAAAAGTATATGGGTTGCCTTTATTGCCAACAGACTTGCACTGAGCTGGCAGCGTTTTTAAGGTATTTCAGAAATCCACCCTATCCAGATTCCAGACTGAGAATTCAATGAGTACTGTTCTATTTAATCTCACTTGAAATGTCCCTTTGAATTTCTCTCATTGCCAGGTTGCTAGCTTCTTGTTACTGTCAGATATAACTCCCAAATAAGGTCTTTCCATTTTCCTCTGTTTTGCTCAGAAGTTCATGAACCCTTAAGATGACAGGTTTCCTACAGCGCAATCGAATTGTACTCAACCACTAAAAGTATGGGAAAGCCAATATTTCTCTTTGTGAAAGTCACAAAATCGAGGTTGAAAATAAGAACAGTGATGAATGCCCACAAAGAAACTACAAGAGTTAAAAGATAGTTAATAGTTGACTTGAAGCTATGTGGTCCATCCGTCTAGTAACAATGTGCCATTTTCCTTTGTGGATGAGTGGGGGTTCAAAATCCTGGTCCCATTTGTTTATTTGAAGGTAAGAATGGATCACTTTTTATCAAGTCAAAGTAGATTTGGAAAAAAAAAAAAAGAAAAAGAAAAAAGATAGGAGTGATGTGACAAGAGTGTAAACGATTACATAATTTAATGTAATCACAATCACAATTGTTCAAGTCTAACCAATGTAAATATCCCTACTCAACTACAAGTATTGACGATTACAACCTCAACATGTAGTTTTACGAGTTATCAAGTGCATACGTATAACTATAAAGTATTCGTTACATTGTAATGATCATTACATCAAAGTAAATGCCACAAAGTTCAAGCCAAAATGTATCAATGCCTTGGAGCAAACTAAGCTCCAAACACCCACAAACCCCAAAACCCTAAGAAGTGAGGCTAGCATTACATAATCACTTCAATCACCAATCAACCAAAACCCAGCTCACCCAAATGGGGGAAAACACACACATTAATCCAGAGTGAATTGCATTAACGGTATGATCTAGTTGATCAAAATACACCCAACCTTAACCCCAACACACAAGCATAGACGGTGTTCTGGAAAGCACTTCAACCAATACATATCACACAGTTACAAGCTAAAACTTACAACAAAAAACAGAGACCCAGAAAGTTTCCATACCTCATCACGACTCTGGGGCCACGGAATCGGTCGCCGGTACTTCTTAGGAGCAGGAACAAGACAATCCAGCCCTTTTCCCACCTCAGGACAATGCCGCTCAAACTTCTCCCCTTTACTCGTATCATTCAATCTCCTAATAGCATCAACATTATCCAAACAAGGAATAAACTCCCTCATACTCTCATCACACACATTATACTTCTTAACCCTAACCCTAATTTCTCCCTCCTCTTTCTCCTCCACCTTCTTTTTGGTCAAATTCGCAAGCACCTCATCGGCCAAGTCAGGATCAAACTCCCCAACCTTGAAATCATCCGCCATTGCTCCATTCTCGTCCACTATCCCCATCCTCTCCAGCACCGGCTGGGACTGCGAGTGCGAGTGCTTCTTCAATGGCGGCGGTGGCGATGGCGGAAGAGAAGAGAGAGAAGGGGGGTTGAGGGCATTGGGGGAAAGCGCAACAATAGAGGGTTGTTGTTGTTGCTGCTGCTGAGGGGATGGGGAATTGAAGAAGGTGAGAGAGAGAGGGGGAGAGGGAGAGAAGGGGGTGTAATGGCGGCCGAGGAAGAAGAGGGAGAGAGAGAGGAGAGAGAAAGCTGTGATCTTCACCATGTTTGGTGCTTTGAGAAGGTCCGATGATGATAGGGAGAGGTTCAGTCCCTTCATTTTCGATGATTTGGGGGTTTCTCTCTCTCTCTCAGAGAGAGTGATGGGGGGAAGAGAAGGAAGGTAGGGAAGTCCGTACACGTTACGATGGTGATGGTGATGGTGATGGTAGTGGTAGAGATGAGCGTTGCCGTTAATGGCGGATAAAATCTAGGAGTTGCGGCAAGACGATAAACGGATAAAGAAAGGAAGAAAAGATTCTGGAAAGGGAGTATGGGGATCGGGGATTTGGGATATGGGGTGTCACGTGAGATTGTGGGGCCATATCTGGCTTGAGTTGACTTGTACTAGTCTTGGCCTCATGATGGCTCGGCTCGGCGCAATCCACACGGCTCACTGCGTCAGTTGTGACTTGTGGGTTGATCTAATTTGTTTAACGGCTCAATTCGATTCGACTTTGCCTGATTTAGATTGTGGGTGAGTTAAGTTGGTCGGCTCACACCAAATCGATAATCGTAGTTAGTTTAAATCGAAATATAAAAGTGCCAACTTATCTCTCTTTTCTCCCAATTCCGCCACTACCATCCGTTACCACCGCCTCTCTACCACTCTCTCTCTCTCTCTAGCTCATCTTTCTCCACCCATCATTGCACCACTACCACTTCGTTCTCTCCACCATCCCACCCCTCTCTAGTCTCCCACCTCTTTTTCATTCGTCGCCACCACCACCTATCATCCCCTCCTTGGGCCCTCTCTCTGCTCCATGCCTTTCATGCTTCCCCTTTCTCTTCTATCTCCTACCTTTGTCCAGCACCCCACCCCACCACCACCACCCCTTCTTCTGCCTTCCCCCACCCCTCCTTCCCCTCCCCTCCCCCTTCCCTTGCTATGGATAAATGGTTTATCCAAATTTGTGAATGAGAAAGAAAAATAAAAGAATAGGCCAAGAACAAAGAAGGGGAAAAAAGGGAAGAGAGATAGTTTACGTAGGGGGAATATAGTCTTTCAACATTTTTTTTTCTTTTTAACATCTAAAAATAATGGTTGTCACGTCATCATGTTAACAGATTTTTTTATTTTTTTATTTTTTTTTATAGAGATAATGGAATGTAGTTAATTAAAACTAGGGAAATTCCATCTAGTACCCCTGTAATTTTGACTTTTGCATTTGGTACCCAAAATATTTTTGCTAATCCAGATGGTACCTCTGTGGTTTTGGAAAATTGAACTCCGTGACCAAAATATGGGTTTTTCCGTCAAATTTTGAGTCGTTAATTGATGACATGACACTATTTCTACTTCCTAAACATCAAAAAATATTGAAAAACACACAATAATTCCAAAACCATCGCAAAGAGAAAGGATGCTTGGTTTTAGAGATGAACGAAAAATGGAGGAAAATATTCAAAACAGGGGTAATATCATCACATCTTTGGTCCCATTACAATTAGAAAACCGTTTTTAGATCATAAACTGGCACCCGTCACCAATTAACAGAAAAATTTGACAAAAAATCCATCCTTTGGTCATGGAGTTCAGTTTTCCAAAATCATAGGGGCACCATGTGGATTAGCAAAAATGTTTTGGGTAGCAATTGGAAAAGTCAAAAGTACAGGGGTTCCAAGTGGAATTTTTAAAACTATTTTACAATACACACGGCACCAAAGTAAAAAAAATCAAACATATAGGTAACTAAAAATTGATTATACCAAATCTCAGTGGACCAAAGTGGAAGTTTTCATTTTTCCTTGTTTTAAATTTGGTACTCCATCTGCTCCTCAATGGTGGTTAGTTGGTTACAGTTTTCTTTTATGTTTGCCTCCACTTGAAGGATACATTTACATTTCATATTCGAATAAAAAACATTTTATGAAATTACCAATATGCCCTTCTCCATTTCCACCCTAGGGCGCTTGGAACGACGGGATATATTATGAGGATTCATTTTTGGAAAGAATATCTTATGAAATTACTAATATGCCCTTCTTCAGTTCCACCCTAAGGCTCGCTTGGAATGAAAGGATAAATTAGGGGGTTATTGAGGAAATTACAGGGCAAAAATGAAGGGTAGAGGTGGTGGTATGGGATAAATTATGGTAGGAGGAGGAGAAGGGTTATAGAGGGTGTATATATTACCCACCATTCCCCAGGGTGATATTGCCCCTTATATCCTTCATGCTCCTCCTTCCACCATAATTAATCACCCATCATCACCTCCACCCTTCATTTTTATCCTTTAATTTTATCCATTTGCCCCCTAATTCCAAGAAAAGGTCGTGCACAGATTGACCTTCATATCTATTCAAAGGTTGTAATTAAGTCTGTTTCACATTTGTATATAAACTGGATCAAAGAGCATATTACAACCTTATCTTTGTACAAAACATTATTTTGGATTGCAAATCCTTGCAAGCTCATTTCGAAGTGATTATGTATGAATACCAATCTAAGGGAGAGTAACAGGGTGGCAGACTTGCTTGTCAAGAATTGCAGTAGGGGTGAGCACA